>VYYI01000869.1:0-24725 GCA_021029175.1 Bilobella aurantiaca
TAGCTGGAACGATCAATGACCGACCCTTAACCACGTTGACCGAAGACAATGGTGATTTGGAACCACTTACTCCGCGGATGTTTATGAGGGATCTTCCATTATCAGGCTTTCCAGAAGGAGGAGAAATTAGCGCTGAATACTTGAGAGGAGCATACAGGAAGCTTCAGATTTTGAAGGAGGCACTGAAGGCACGCTTCCGTAAGGAGTATCTGGCCATGCTAGTTCAAAGGAGCGGTGAAAAACCTACTCAAGTACCAAAGGTGGGAGACGTGGTCCTAATTGGCTTGGACAACAAGAAGCGTTTTGAATGGCCATTGGGAAGGATAGTGGAATTAGGAACTGGAAAAGACGGGAAGGTTCGCGTGGCAAAGGTCAAGGTGGGCACTAGGTCACCCCACCCCAAGGATTTCAGCACCAGCTTCCTTACTCGTCCACTTCAACGTCTCTATCCCTTGGAAATGAGCAGCTGGGATGAAGTCAGAGCAGAAGTCTCGGCCGATGTACTCGAGCGCATTGAAAGCACTGAAACTGGTTGCCCTAACAATGAGAGGAAGACGCCTTCTGTGACGGTTAAGACTCGCTCAGGCCGTCTTGTTCAGAAGCCTCTCCGCTTTGGAAATTGGAACTATTGAATAGTTAATTGAGTTTTAGGATAATTTAATGGTTTTGTTTTGTTTAAAGTTTCACTTTAAAGGTGGGAGAATGTTGCTTTGGCAATAGATTAGTTAAACATTTTCAGTTTTGTTAAAATGTTAATAGTGTTAAACAACAGGGTTTAGTTTTATGCACATAGAAATTTAATTTGTGTTTAATTGAGACTAATTTGAGAGGGATATTTGAATGTGCGTTTTTTCCCTTTTAAGAAGCGTCTTAGGATGGCGTGTTATCAGAACAACTTTAGCTTTTGTCAAGAACGGTTAGATTATAGCTTTAACAATTAATGTACGTTGTTTAAAACCGTTTCTTACCTAATTAACTAAATCAAACTTTGAAGTCAATTAACGCAGCCACGGTTCATTTTCGAATTTGGACTTTTTACGGTTAGTAAATTGTTGCCGGATTCAACACTTTTTGTTTTAGATTGTAAGGAACAAACCTTTATAAGCTTTCTACCAAGGAATATAGAGACGGGTCTTGTCACTTTTTTGACGTATGAATCGCGACAACAAAGCCAAAACAGGTCTACTTACATTTCAATTAATTTAATTGAACTTGAACCCTTGTTTTTGCAAATTTCTTGAAAAAATAAACTCCTGGCTAATTCAAAGTCATAATAATGCATCATCCTTCTACCTGGTACGCGGAACTCACTCCTTTAAAATAAAGTAAACCTTTCAGTCATTTGCTTTTAACAAAAAACGAGCGTCATCCCAGAGCTTGGAGAAATGGCGTCATTGTTAGTGCCACGAGCAAAATTTTTTTAAACGAAAATAATTAATCCCAATTCAATTATCAGTTTTATGCAATAGTCCCCTGTTATACCTTATACACGAGAGGAGCAAGTGGAAGTGTCATTGCAATTGCATTAATTGCTAGTTATTAAAACACCTCTGCATTGAAAACAATGTTTCAAATGATTGCCTTAATTTGTAAACCGAAACTGAAGTGTGTAATTTTCAAACTAACGAGATGGGTGGGGATTTATTTTCAACCATAATTTTTTCAGCCCGAGTCCGCTTCCTCGCTCATGCTCTTTATAATACTCTCCAAAAAATATACTTGTCTAAAAGTTGAAAGTTAATTTAATCCTACAGTATATTTTAATAAAATTTACATGCATTTAATTTCATTCTAAACAAAAGTCGACATCGTGCCGGCAACATAGCGTTGATATCCGCTGACCACTGGACAGCCTCCTTCGTGTTTCTTTGAGTGACTTGAAGTTTAACCTCATTTGTTGGTGGCGGCAACTTTTGAACGCAACTCCACATGCCTCTTACGTGGTGTTAAAGCGGAATGAATAGTTCGATGTGCGAGTGCTACTTTTAGCCTTCAATTACAGCATCATTACATGAACATGGCTCAATTACTTCATACAAACTGAATCGGATGTAACTATATCGACTAAATTTTAAAGTCTATTTTTACTTCTGAATAACAGCTTCCATTAATTATGACTTATAGTTGCACTAGAACCGTAGCCGTGAAAGAATATAAATAGCTAAAGGTTATAATTAATAATATGATGTGAACAATGGAGAATATTAGTTACATAATTCAGCATAATTATTTCTCATTTAACTCAATTCAATTGAACATTTTTGCATTATATTTTTAAAGTCCATTTTCGAAAATTATTATTCCATCCGTAATCGTAATCACATTCATACTTTTAGAGGAAAGCGCTGGTGAGTGGTGAGTGGTGACTGTTTCGTTTCGGAATTGGTCCTATAAAAGCTTATGCATTATGCAGGAAATTGTTTAATTGTATTGTAATGTCGTAAATTTAAATTTATTTTTTTTTCAAAAAGGACATCCGCGATTATACGTTAGCGAATCCCCCCCTCCCGTTCGATTTCCACAAGAATTGGTATCTAGCATGTATTTTGAGCGCTGAATCCGAATTTGCCATCCCCGTGACCATAGGGGGTCAAATTTAACCGCTAGAGATCACCAAACTTTGCAAAAAATTTGATAATTTCCTGGTTATTTGGAATTTTAAGGTCAAAATAGACCTCAAGAGGTCACGAAAGTGTGAAAAATGAATTCTCCGTCGAAAGCGCTTATAATTTAAGCCCTTACATGCACACTCACTCCAGGTCAAGGAAAAGGAAGGGGCCACTTAGGGGGTCAAAGTTAACGCCCTATGGTCTCGGGGATAGCAAATTCATTCGCTAACGTAAAATCGCGGATGTCCTTTAGAATAAAAAACTCATCACAAGAACATTCTTTTGAATTGAATTGCTTGAAGTGCCATAGATCAGAACGACGCTTTTTTATAAAATAAATAAATGTTTCTCAAAAACCAATACAACATCCAACTTATTCTTCATTAGATTAAAAATTAAAATTAAATCTAAAATATTTGACTTAAAAAAATATTTTTAAAATGCTTTTTAGATAACTTTGAGTGATTTAATTTCAACTTCGAATCTCGTGGCGTTGCATTTGACGCTTAAGCGTCCGAAAGTGGCATTGAATGTGTGTTTGACGTTAGAGAAGAGTAAATTGGCAAAAAGAAAGCATTTTTTTTTAAATATCTCAGAGTCGACAATTGTGGCAAAATTATTTAATTAAAAATTTTAACTGTACAAATGTTTTTCAAAATTTTGATTTTTTTTTATCTTTCATCTTTCATTGCTTGATGGATTTCGAGTACACGCTGTAGCGCTGGGCCCAACGCTTACCTTGAACTTGAAATATTTGATTTTTGAAAAGGAACTCCAAATTGACACTTTGACTTCCGGAGGAGCTATTAGTAAGTGAATATTGTTCAAATGGCAATTTGATAGGGTGAAGCATAGGAATTAGGGAGTGAGATATGGTAAACTCTGCAAGATTGGCTCAATTACTAGGATCATCAGTACCCTCTCCTCACCACCAATGTTTTGGAGTTGAGCGTTCCTGGAGAGGATCCCGCTCCGTACCTTCAGTGGCCTGGAAGCAGTGAGCCTCTCGTGTTTACATTTTGGGAGATGCTATTGGTAAAGCTTTGGAGCAGCGACTAAAGTGGTTTCGATATGGGTAGTGCTGATGCTACCGTAGGAATAAATGGGGTAGGTTATGAGTAGCTCAAGGTAGACTACTCTCCTAGTGCCTGGACGATCACGCTTCATTATCCTCGCTGTACTCGTACGGAGAGGAGCAGTTGGAACGCTCCAGCATTTCCAGCAATCCAGTTATCCTTAATAAACGACCGCAGATCAATCACATCTTCACCCCATCAATCCACAATTAGCCACCACTATTCCTGTGCTATGTGCATCACCCTCTGAGGCATCCACCTCGGAACAGTCGCCTTTCTCCACAACTCCTAAAATGCATCGCTTCTCGACGCTCGACCAGCAGCACCACCGAAGAGAAAGCCTGGAAAAAGAGCTACTCATCGCCAGCGAACCCACGCCAATTTCTTCTTCTGAAGCCCAACCCTCGCCCAAAGCCATTGTTGGTGTCAAGGCTGAAGGGCCCACGAGTGACATGGAGTTGACTATTGACACAAGTACCGAGGACGGCCTTCCCCTGGGCAGCAGTACTTCCATCCCCGTCAATTCCCCCACGGTCTCAGAGACGACGACCGTTCCTGGCGACAACTTGCTCTCGCTTAAGTGGAACGGTTTTCAGCATCACATTGTCGACAACTTGGTGACGCTCTTCAGAACGGAGGAGCTGGCCGACGTGACTCTAGTCGCAGACAACGGAGAACCAGTCAAGGCTCACAAAATTATACTTGCCCTTAGCAGCCCTTACTTCCGGAAACTGTTTCAGGTAAACAGTGTAAAACTTTAAAAATTAGAAATTGTAGATTCCAGTAACTAAGAAAAGGCATCAACAATTAGAATCAACTTAAGAATCAGCAATTAGCTTATTTTTTTTTACAAAGTTATAAAAACGCCTATAATTGAGTTATAATGCCTATTATGACCTAAAATCATAAGAAAGTTATATATTTTTGATGAGAATATGGTAAATACTAGATCAAAATAAAACAGAATAAATTCAAACTATTGTTGTCGCAAGGGCTCTTCTAAATGTAAACGGGGTTATATGTTGCATCTACGAAAAAAGAAAGCATTATTCTGAGAGTGAAATGTTTTTTCTAAAATCTAAACATTTCGTTTTTTAGGACAACCCCTGCAAGCATCCAATTGTCGTTTTGCAGGGCGTTCGACATGACGAACTTGTTCAAGTGATGAACTTTATTTACAAGGGTCAAGTTCGCGTCTGTGAAAATGAGTTTGATGACTTTATGGAAGCTGCCGAATCTCTACGAATTGATGGCATCAATGCTCATCCCAGCAACGCTTCCGTAAGAATTCTTGAATTTTTCTTCTTGTTCTAAATTATTAAAAATCATAAGTGCATAATGTATCCCCCCAGCCACGCGTCACCCTCTTAAAAAATTATAACTCCTCGGCTCTCAGAACTGCATTGCAGTCAATTTCCAATTTCAATTTTCAAAATTGTATGTCGTGTTGTGGCGAAAACTTAAGCATGCATCCATCCTCCGGCTGCTCATCACAGTAATGGATACCTCCAACTAACTTATTTATAAGTTGTGAAATTATTCCTTCACTTCAATTTCTGCATTAAATCTTAAACTGGACATCAAAAAGTCCTCCACACCCACTTGTAATAAAAAAAAAACGAATAACTTTTTGGGGGTAATTTTTCATTTTCTTTTTAATATCCCAAAATTATAATTGAGAGAACTTCTTATCTGATTTCATTTTCTCCCTTGTCAAATTCAGTTTGATTTGGATCAAGAGCCCCTTAACTTATAAGTGATCATAAAATTGTAATTAATCGTTTCCTTTTTCCTTCTCGTAACAATTTCCATATCAAAAAAAAATTCTAAATGTTTCTACCGCACTCTACTGTTTGAAGGAATACGTGTTAGCTCTCCCCGACTTCTTCTTAAGATCTTCTCTATTATTGAATTTTATTACTTTTTGACCCATTTCCATTTGTAGAAAAAACTGTTAAAGTAATTTTGTTTTTTTGAATTCAATTTTGTCCTGCTCCTTTGCATGATTTATGTAAGAACTTTTCTCTACTGTCCTTCCATGGTCTAGACAGACTTTTTCAACATCGGACCAACCATCCCTCATTAAGAATTAACCATTTGTTCCCCTTTGTTTTTTTCTTTAAATGAACCTCTTGATCGGAACCTCAAGACTAATTTATGAGCACTTTTATCAAAATGAAAGTGCACTTTTTAAGTTGCGTTTTTTAAAAAAAGGAGCGGTAAGGCAGAAGGAGAGAAGGGAAACTTTCTCTCAAACAACTTTCTCCAACCTGTATCATTACTGAAACACTTGAATGCATGTCCTCCTTGTACAGAAATATTATTGATATTGACCCGTGGAAAAAGAGCGTTTGAAAAAACTGGGTCAAATTTTTAAAAGTTTTTAAACTTTTGAAAAAAAAATCGAACAATTTCCATTCCCCCCAACCCATTATACCGTGATATTGTGCACACATAACCGACTCCACGTGTCGAATTTTCATCCCCTCTAGATATTAGTCACAGAAGTTCAGCGTCATAAGCGCTGCGTCAATTTTCTCACTCCCTTCCGCCTCATTGTTAACGAATCCGAGAGTAGTTTCAAACAAACGCTGCGACAAAATCCATTCAATTTCAACGTAGTACGACAATAATACTTGTAAGGTATCGGGCGCGCGTGTAGCAAAACACCCCTCCCCGTAGATGCCTTGAACGCTGAAATCCTGGAAGAACGCATTTCTGTAGTGACGACGGTTTCCTACGGAGTCTAGTAAAAACAACACCACTTGCGTCGTCGCTCGTTAGCTGAACATCGCTAGCAATGCCATACAGAAATTCAAGGGTGGATGTGGCGTCGATTTGCCTATTTTTTGTTTTTGTGCTTCCCCTGATAACGTTGCAATTTTCCTTTGGAAAATAATAATTAGTAAATTAATAATATTAATAATAATAAGATTCTGGGGTAATGTGAGTCCTGGTCGTATCTCCAGACCTCGGGGTGAACCAAACTGTTCAAGTACAATGTCCAGCCCCACCCGTTATCTAATCTAAATTGTCCAGATCAGCTTTAGATCTCCATAAGCGTCATTTTTCATAATTTTGGCAGACCCATACTTGTGAATGGAAGTAGATAACGCTGAAAATAGCCTCATATCCCCAAACCTATTTAGATCTGTTTCATAATTATATAAGTACTCATTCATTCTGTGGAATTTTAAGTTACGGATAGGCTAGTCGGTGGAGTGGAATATTGTTTTTTCAAATCGCTATTATTGCTAATTTCTGACATCAATTTCAGTATTATCAGATTATGATGTAAAGTATATATGAATTGCGGTACTTATTTTGAAGGGTCGTCGTAATTCGGATCAGGTGATGAATGAATTGTTGGCGTAACTTACTGCGACGACAGTATATCCCGCCGAGGAACGATTTGTGTTGGAAATCTGTTTTGAAAATCAATTTCCCTATTTCCACTGTTAAAGGTGTTGAGAGGTCTTGTATTAGCATTTCATGCAGTTGCTACCATACATGTTACCTGTATCATCTCGTATAATTTTCTGGATTTTGCGAATAAGTGAATTAATTAAAGTAAAGTAGGCAGTTAAGTTATGGCGAGTCTGCAGAATGATGATGTGGAAGAAATGGGAAATGCGTCTGTGTGCCTGACCTATGCACTGAAGCCTTTCTTGACTCAACTGGTCATGGCCAATCACAGGGTTAGACAAATACTTACCCTTTTCTTATGGGGGCGGGGTAACGAAAAAGTTAGACAAAACCTTTTCCAAAAATTTCTTTTAATGATTTAACATCACTTCAAATCAAGCCCGTGGATAATCGGTTAATTGGTCAAACAGCCTCTAATGAATTTTAAGGATTGCTAAAATATGATTTCTAAATATTGCGTTTTAAATTACATTTTCAATCGCTTTTCAATGTGAGTTGGATAAATGTCATTTAGTAAACAATGAAGCTTTTTAGGGACTTGATTTTTCACGGGTGGTTAGTCGGGTGCCCAAGGGATAGCTAACCCTGCTAAATGTCCTTGAAAACAACTTACAACTTACTTTACAGCATCATTTTTACGAAAACGGCTTTGCAACTTAATCTCTGCTAACTTCTGACTTGTCTTTAGCATGCGAATCTTGTACAATCATAAACTTTGTACGTGCATTTTTATCGTTCAATTGGATTGAAAAACAAGTTAAACTTCATTTTAAGTTAGAGTTCATTCCAATCGGAGGGCCAGTCCCAGCCGAGCTCCTGTTCTTATTTTGCAAATTAACATGACAATTAATTAAAATCTTTTGTTTTTAAAATAGGGCTTTCTAATTGCATACTTCTCATTTTAGAATCTAAAATTTAGAATTGATTTAAATTTTGGGGGAAGAAAGTACCGAGCGAGACGATTTGCGTATCTTTACAAAAATTGACGTTACTTTTAGATTTAGTTTTAGAAGTAGTCACGCACAGCCAGTAATTTGTAGATTTGCTTTTTTTTGTATTCAGGTGATGTCAACAATAATTAGAGTCACACTTGTAACAAAGTCCAATTTTGAAGAGCTAGCGTATAGCGCAGCGTTTTAGGATTCAAAGTCCAACAATTCCGCTTCTCTATCTGTTCTATTACTTGAATTTTCAAAATACTTGTTTCCACAATACTTGGAAATGGTATACTCTACTAGGTCAAAAACAACTAAAAAGGCTTGAGTCAAGTGGTAACTAACATTTTGACGCACGCTTGCATTTGACATATAATAATATCTCCTTAGATGATCTTCTGTCTACGTCTGTCTGATTTATTTTAAAGTACTTGGATCCAAAGTCGAAAATGGTCAAGTACGTACACTTAGAAACGTTTCCGAAATATTTTATTCCAATTAATTTTTTTTGCGGTAAGCCTCCGTAAAAGCTCCCGGCTTTAATTCCGTTAAATCTTCTACCTTGATAAAACTAGAAGTATTGTTCAACTCTGAGAAATATCTTCAGCAAAAACGTCATTATTATTCAATTTGAGAGACCCTCAATTAAACGTAACTTGTTTTTGACGATAACCTCGATCAGCGTCAGAGAAGTTTTTTTTTCTTTTCTTTTGCGATTTCTATTTTATAATGGCTCTAATTGGGAGATTTCTAGCATAACTATTTCGATGCATTGCTGGACTACTCCAGCCTCTGGAAATAACACTTAAAACTTTGTTACGACTTTTAATTGTGAGCATATTCCCTAGTCAAGCTTCTGGAGATTTTGGAGATAGATGCAATTATAGAGAGGAAACGCAAGGCTCAGGTTAATTAAATTCACTTTTAAGATTTTGACGAAGCGATGACGTTAATTCAGCCATTTGATAAGACTGGATTTGACTAAGGTCGGGTTCTCGACTCCACAATAAAAATTGTTGGAGTGTGACGAGTGTAAAGTACATTGAATTTGCTACACAGTCACATTAGCAAGTTAAAATATTACATTTGATGCGCAGACATTGTTCTTTAAGCCACAAAACTTAAGGTGCTCAAAACAGGTTTTCATCAAGGCGGAACTCTATTTTTTTTTTCGTTTCAATTGAAATTTCTCACCTCATTTTAATGGCATCTCTTTTAGAATTTTCCCGAACACTAAATAGATAATTTTTTGAGCCAATTAAGTAGCAATTTGGTAGAAAAACTTGGGCAATTTTCAGCGGCGTCATGAATTTTTTTTCTGATTCGTTTTAGGATGCAACGGAAGGCTCTCCCAGTACGCAGAGTCCGGAGCGCGGAGGCTCTTCGCCCAATGACGAGTCACGTCAATCTGATTGGCAGGGCTTTGCGGTGGGTCATGGCCAATCACAGAGAGGGTTTACAGCGCCACCGGACGAAGTGGCGGCAACTAGTCCCGTCGGCCCTAGCGTTAGTTTCCGAAAGCGCTCCAGCGTCTCTTCGGGCATTTCATCGGATACAGTTGGAAGCTTAAATGAACAACGAGGGCTCTCAGCCCCATCATCCCCTACGACGACACCCATCAATCTACAACAACAAGCCCTTGTCGAAAACTCGATAATCGCTGGAATGAAACCGAGCTTAAGTGGTGACAGCGGCCCAACACCTCCAGTCCTCATCGAAATTGATGAAGACGAGGATCCGAAGTGGGAGTTTCCTAGATCAAATGTCGCACGGAACCATCAGCAAGCGCTAAGGGACTTGCAAAGGGAGCACAACCTACAATCCGGCAGAATTGACAGACGTAAGCGTCAAAACTTAGAAAGAAACAATAGACGTAAGCGTCAAAACTTCTTATCGCTGAGTATTTCGTCATTGCATAAATTATTTCAATTTCAATTCAAATTTCATATTTTAAATTGTCAATTTTAGGAAGCTCGCTCATGGCAGAGGACCTCAGTAAATCGAGCAACATTCGTCGTCGATCTCCAGATTATGACGCAAGAAACTCGTCAACATTTCGAACTAGCGCAGGCGTCCCTGGTCTCTCGTATGAGCAAGAGAAGCGTAAGTTATAGCTTTGCGTTTTCCCTTGAAGGCTTTTTATTAACGTTGCGTCAATTTCTTCAGGTTCGACTAGTTGGCCCTTGGAGTCGCGGCCACAAGCAAGGAATCCGAATGCGCTCGTCAGTACCATTTTTTCGCAGATGACCTCCAAAGGTCACCTCCTACCGGGAGTGGCTCCCAGGTACTTTCCCTTTTTACCGACGTCGACGAGCCTCCCGAGACCCATTGCCCACCACCCACTTCATTTCCCATCATCAACGGTCACTCAAGCGTCGTCAAATGTACCCTTTGGGTTTCCGAGTCAGAGGAGGGCTAGGAGCCCTTCATATGTCAATGAAGGGTCTCAAGACTCCCGCCTCAAGAGACAACGTGAAGTATCTCCATCTAGTCCCCGGTCAGAGCTCTTTGCTCACGGAAGTGCTGCTCACTTCCTGGCCAAGTATGGAATGAGTCCTGGAAACCCTACCACGGCGCTCAAGTTCACAAAGCCAAAAACGAAGGCCATTCGAAGCAGTCAAGTCCCCCCGAGTGCTCGATACACGGCGTCCCAAGTGGACTCGATGGTTGAAAAAGTGGAAAATTTCCCTGGGCCCTTGGTCCCTTGCATCGTCTGTCAAAAATTCGTGAAGCGCGAGCGCCTTCGAGCCCACATCCACGAGTGTCATCTTCTGCCGGAAGAGAAAATTGAATGTCCAATCTGTAAAATTGGACTGAAAAGCAAAGGAAGCTTTCGCGTTCATCTCTGGCGACATCGTCGGTCCAAGTCAGCGACGGAGGCGAAGGCCAAGGAGGCCACGCCCACGACAACTAGCATTTGATTAACGGACGTTTGGGCTTTAAAGGAATTTAGAAATACTTGAGAATCGCTGCTCCTGGAGAGGTTTTAGCTTTAGAAGAGAAAGGCTGACCCAAATAATTATGTCACTTCTGTGGTTTTCACTTGTTATTTTTGCATTATTGTTCATACTACATAGCATTTAGTTGTCCTCACCCAGAAGTCTTTCTTAATTAATATTGATGGTGCTAATTATTATTTTTTGGTTAATTAAACTAATTTAAAATGAGCTCAAGTGAGGGGTTGTCACTCGCCGTTTTAATTAACTGATATTAAGCTAACACCTAATTTTAAGAATCCTAATTTAGCCAGGGGCCGTAAGTTAGTTGCTTTTGCTCCCGAATATTTTATTTTAATTACACGTACTTACTACAATAATTAAACTTTTTAGTAGTCAACTTTTAGGAAGTCTTTTTTTGTATAGCTTCTTTCAGATACTTGTTTTTCACAAATGCGTCTAGATAGATTGTGGTGTAATTAAGTTTCACCCTCTTGTTTAAATATTTGCAAAGAAAATTATAAAACAAACAGCTCAAGCAGCGTTATATTTGAAATGGGAATAGTTAATTTATTCAATAGAAAGAAACCCTTATGAATCGCTCCGGCTCAAACGAAGGCAAATGTCGAATAAAATTTTGAAAAAACTAGAGTATTGGTTTAATAATTGGTTTTCTGCAAATAAAGCGAAAAGCTGGATTATCTATATAATTTTCGCATAATTATTTCGCTTAGGGGTGTTAAACTCATCAATTGCAAATTAACTGGCTTTGGCACACCGTTTTGCTCAAAATAAAAATCCGAGGTGTTGATTTCCGTCTTAATTGTTTTTCCGCTTAAAGCCAAATGTTTTCGGAGCAAACAATTAAATTATTGTTTTAATACGTTCATCGCTAAAAGTAAACTAACAAAGATAAAATTAAAAGTGGACGGAATGTGTTGTAATGAATGTAGCTGAATGATACGGTTCGATATTTTGTGGCTAAAATTAAGTAGTTGGTCAAAACTAAGGGCAATAATTGACAATTATATTGTTCGGGCTACTACAAGGAAATCGTGGACTTTCGAACGGCATCAGTTAAAATTGGATTAGGATCCGGCTCTTCCGTTAAAATGTTAACCTTTGACCACTGGTTTGATCGAGCCGAGTCACGAATGGCCTCAATAACCGCCTGTACATAGAGTCCTTCTTCGAATCCGGAACCCAAGAGGCCTTAACAGAACGCACAAATTGGGTATTCATCCATGAAAAGTGTTAGCAACTAATACATATAGTAAAATGATATTGAAGCAAGGGAGATCGTAATTAGAATACAAAAATTGGAGAAATTCGTATTTTGATATATGCAGTTGGTAGGTTAGAATGTTTTCGGATCGATCGATGTTAATTTCTAAATAACGACCGAGTAATTAAAATTCAATTTCACAAATAAATAAAAACACTTCTTATGCATATTAAAGTAAATTATTGGTTTTCTACATGATTATTTTCAAGCTAAATACTTGACAGAAGACTAGATAATGAGTTTGTAGCTAAACTTTTGAGTTGAGCCGAAGAGAATAAGGAATCAACAATAATTATTAATCATACAGGATTGAAAACTGTAGACCCTTACCAACCGCACTTTCTTTCTTCCATTGAGTTCCATTGGGAATATTGAAAGCTTCTCGCAATGAGCCAAGCAGTTTTAACAGGCCTGAATTTGAAAAAAAAAAGTCCACGTCTAGTTTTAGCCAATCTAGAAGGTATCAAAATTCCTTACCGTAAAGGTAAATTGGTGGGAGTAGTGGTGAGACATCGACGGTTGTTCGCGTTGAATGATCAATAAGTAGAAAATCAGAATCCTCTGTGTCCGAATACAGCACAGATTCCTGAATTGGTTGGACACTTGTTTCTGAAAGACTTTTACTATTGCTCCTTTTGAGCTTTTCAGTACTTGAATACGCTAGGCCTGTAATCTTTGCCCCTACCGCGCGCAAATATCCCTTAGAGCCAAATAGTGTAATTTCTTGTTCAAAGTAGCCTTCTTGCATTTGACTCGAAAGATTCAAAGACGCAAAGAGCCCTGAAAATACATAAATGTTATACTGTGAAAATACAATACAAGAACACAACTGAATATGAGTGGCTTAACATTAAATACCTCCATCAAATTCCAATTGCAACACTGCAAAATCTGAAGCAGTAACACGACGTATTTCCGAAATTGCTAAGGTTTGAAATGTTTTTGTAACAGCATGGACCCTTATCGCCCTTTGCCCTGTCAGATAAGTCACCAAGTCGATTAAATGGGAACCGAAAAGGGTTACTATCCCGCCACCTTACCAGGCAAATCAAAATTTCAAATTAGCTTTTCCTTGAACATTGAAATGAACCATAAATTGAATACCCATGACATCATCACATAGCCAATTGAAGGTTGATCCTAACGTCGGACCAGACTCCAGTCGAATTTGACAAAGTTTCGCCGATCCAACATATTTGTCGATATACTTCTTCATATGAATAAACCTTAAAAGAAAACCTTCATAAAAACAACGTATTCAAATTGAATACATTTACTTCTTATTATTCTTTTACGCAGGATGAAATCGGAGAGAGAAGGTAAGTACGCAGATGAGAGAAGGGTAATAATGATTTGCTAGAACCATTTTCAGTGCTTCACATTGTGATAACCCAGCAGGACGATTGCAAATGACGTGTTTACCGATTCCGAGGGCCTTAACAGCAATCTGAGAGTGCAAATTTGGCGGAGAGAGTATGATAATTAACTCTACGTCCTTTCTAAGCAATATTTCATCCACTTTGTTCGTGTAGAAGGGAATTTTAAGGGTAGCAGCAACCCTTTCCGCATCTTCCGAATTAAATCAGAATGAGTTGCGTTTATAACGTAAGGGTACATTGAATTAATTTATTCACTAACCTTGCAAGGTCAGTGACCAGAAGGCCTCCACACGGAAGCCCTTATCTCTGAGGTAGGGTACAATGATGTTGACAATGGGATCCGACGTATCCGAGCCGAAGATACCTATGCCCGGAAGCTGCATTATGTTTTAGAGCAAATTGTAGAAATCAAACCATGACTTTCCTTGATTGACGGTAATCTCTGCTGTACGAAGCTGCCGTTCGTTCACACTGCTGCTAATAAGCTTCCAATTACCTATTTAGTTAAGTCAATTATCAAATGCAATCTGCAACTTCAGTTTCAGTATTCAACTAATCTAATAGAATTAATTAAACATTCAATGACTCACCGTCACCACTTTTGATTGAAATTAAATGACAATAAAAACAGCTGCTGACAACTCGAGCACAAAATTGCCGCCTACCCTCTTATTGCGTCAAGTTGTTTTTAAAGTGGTGAGATATTTATTTAGTTAAGTATTTGTGATTTGAATTTAATTAACTACCTCATAAATTTCCCGATTATTTTTAATGACTACACATATCTCACTCAAACATATCAAATTTTTTTACTATCGGGATAAATTGTCTTAATTAATTTTCTGGAATTTACTGATCCCTTTCCTTGTCTCAAGATTACAAGCAGTTCCTCAGCACCTAAAGCTGCCCCCTCGTCATTACATCGTTATCTAACGAAGTAGCCCAAAGCTTCATGACCTCCAACTTACGCTGGATTTAGACTTCGTTCCTTTTCCGTTCCCTTTCCAAGTCATGAAGGGATTTTAGTGTTATTCTGCATCTCTGTATGAAAATTTACAGTAGTTGCTTTGGTATTTTTAAATAACAACGCTATTATCCCTACACAAAAAGGAACATGAACGGAAAAGGAACGAAGTCTAAATCCAGCGTTACTCTATGAAAACGTAAAAATTTATTAATTTCACAGGATTTGTTACATGAGTACCAAACCAGCCAGTCCTAACACAAGAGAACCCTCAACTGACTTTCCTAAATATATTAGATTCAAGTTCAATGTCTATTGTTTCTATGGAAATTAGTTAATTTAAAACTAATTCTTTTGCCTGCCCTAGAATTTTACTTACTGTCCAACTTTAGGAAATATCCTAGATTATTCATTTCTAATTTTGTCTCAGTATATAAGTCAATTGAAATGCAGCTTTGTGGACTCTCGTATTTCTACGGTTTGAGGGGACAGCTAGCGAAGACGCGGGGCAGCTTGTACGCACCTGTTAGAACGTTACATATAAATAGAAATACAATTCTAGAGAAAGAGATAGGCAAATACAAACGTCCAAAACAAAATTTATTAATAAAATATCATTGTAATTAAGATTAAGGTTTAGAAGCGTTAACTTGATTAAGTATTTATCTTATTCTAATGTCAAGTACAAGGGACACGGAGAGGTCAAAGGGTAAGTTAACCGATTTCACGTTGTTTATCTGCTATTCGTATTCGCTTAATGGCGGTTGCGCATTGCGTTAACCAGATGGTAAGGTAACATAAGCCCTAAGACTACTGGAGGGAATTAACGATGACTTAATTGTCCAGGGCTCTTTTAGGGGACAGGGACAGGAGCTACTTGGAATCACGACACTACAAGTCTGGCTCAGGAAGGAGATCTCGGGAAAGATCAAGGTCAAGATCACGCGATCGCGATGAATCACGCTCCAAGCGCCACCGCGATTCGGATAGAGATCGACAGTACCGACGAGAGAAGACCTCCACACGGCGAAGCCGCAGTCGTAGCTGTGAATCTGTAAAAGATAAATATCGCTCCCGTGATTCTGAACTCTATGGAAGACGCCGATCATCCTCGGAACGCTTGGAATCGCTGGATAAAAATCAACAAAACTCCAATATTCCAGACGCTTCTGGGATCTCTATCAAATTAGGACCTACTTCATTTCCTCCAGTATGTCAACTTTTCTCTTGCAACTTGAGTAACTAGTTTATAATTCGACAAATTGCAAAAAAAATCCCCCCTCAGTGAAAAATTCCGACAAGTTTTACATGTCATCATGGGGTCGGGGGTTCTATTAAGGGCTCCCCTGCAGAATACCTATAAACAAAAAAATCACGCATCTTAGGAAAGGTCCAAAGATGCTTTTAGCAGCGCAAACCCCTGGTAAATATTTTAATAATTGAGAAAACTAGACGGTAAGTAGGTTTTGCAAGTTTTCAACTTTGACCCTCTGCACAGCCAAAACCAAAGGTGAGAGGTAAAAAATCATCTTTTCACTCTTACTCCTTAACATAATCACCAATTTTCATAAAAGTCGGTGACATTGAGGGGGAAGTCCATTTGTCGTTTTCGAAAATTGCTACTCAATTGCGACTGGAGATTTACTGAGGGCGAGGGCTCTCAATAACGCATTCTATTGTAGAAACCATCACCGTCGGCCATTGTCAACACCTCGGGGATATTACCAAGAATTATTTCAGCGCCTATCCCCCGTTCCAGTGCTGTCGCATCTGTTTTCAATGATGATGACGACGAAGAAGAGGAAATGCCACCAGAGGCAAAAATGAAAATGAAAAATGTTGGAAGGTAAGCCCCAGATTCATGGGTTCACTTCTTTGTAATTCATATACGAGTGATTTAAATTTATTAGTTTTCAAATAAAACTAATCTTTAATACCAGTTTTTGACGATTTTTTTTTAGAAATACACCCACCAGTGCTGGTCCCAACTCTTTCGGAAAAACGAAGATCGGATTTTGCAACTCTCTGCACATTGCTGGAAGAGAAATGGAAGAGAAGCAACTGAGCCACAAGTGAACGGTGGACTTAAGGGTTCATTTTAGAACCTTCCAGTTACAATCTAACCACAAGCCACTTGTTTTTTTTTCTACATCATAAGTACAGACATTAATATCTTAAATTTGGAACCAATTATCAAAAATTTATTGCTAACCATTTTTGTTATTCCTCTCAAGGCCACAAATATGAATAACATCTCGCATTTTGAATGTGAATGCAGTAACCTGACCTTACCTGTTCCTTCCATTCAACAATTTTTTCTATCCCGGCGTGTAGTGCTTTTGAACTTCATTCACATTTTTACTTGAGTTCCGAAGTACTAAATTAATTGTTCTTGAGGAATGAGGAATCAGTTCCTTGGAGGTCATTGGAAAATCTGAAAGGTTAATAGCATAAGATCTACTACACAGTTAGAATACGTATTACCTTGGTTATTTCAACTAGGAATACAAAACACGTTTTTAGTAAACTCATCGTATGATTTCATACATTTCACTTTATAGTCTTCAAATTTTAAAGATGCATCTCAATAATGGCTCTTATCAGTGCAGTGACTTTCGTTGATAATATTAAGTAGGCGGAAAAGATACTCCTTTAGCTTTTGCTTGTTTTTTTTTTTTTGAAAGTTTGAAAAGAGGATAAGAAATAGTTTCGTATTTCAAGGATGTACCTGGAAATCGACCCTTTAGCTTTGTGTTTTAAAAGTGCTAATTGCATCATTAGCACTTTAGTTTGAAAACATTTCTCGACCCAAGCACAGGAAAATTCAAAGTAACGCTCAGTCATCCAAATGGAGAACACGGCTTTTGAACCTGATTCTAAGCTACCAGCCTACAGTGATTTGACCCCCCTGACCTTTGGGGCAGGTAATCAAAATGATACGCTCGAGTCACGAGGTACTCTCGCTGTTGCATCCAATGGAAACGCCAAGGTGCTCAAAACCGACACAGTACCGGAGAGCACCGTGCATATGAAGCGACAAATCGGAATTTTCGGAGGAATCGCAATGATCATTGGAACGATGATCGGTAAAACCTAATTAATGGTCCAATTAAATAATTGATTTTTAACAAAAAGTACCAAAAATTTAATTATTAAAAAACGCTTTCACTTCACAGGTAGCGGCATATTTATTTCACCTTATTTAGTGCTGGCAAGATCTGGAGGCTCCGTTTCTGTGAGCTTACTTATATGGTTCTTTTGCGGCATATTGAGCACTCTATGTAATATGTAATAAATTTAAATGTTAAAAATATATAATTAAGTTGGAATTTATTATAAATAATTTATTTTCATACAGATATGGCTTTGTTTTAATTTAGCGGCTCTCACCTACTGCGAATTGGGACTAATGATTCCAAAAAGTGGCGGAGAGCACGTCTACTTCCAGGCGGCTTTCAAATCGCTGAATCCATTTTGGGGAGAAGTTCCAGCGTTCTTATTTGCATTTATGACTGTGCTGCTCCTCAAGCCTCAATCGCTCGCAATTTTAAGCATTACCTTTGCCCAGTACACAATTCTTCCAATTATAGACACAATTGGTATTGCCGACAACTGGTCCAAATCGGGAGAGCACGAACTGGCCCAGAAATTGATCGCGATTGCATGTGCATGTAAGGGAGAAAACCGGAAATTAAAACAAAAATCGATCAATTTTCTCAATTTTTTTTGATATTCTAAGAATTCAATACTTACCTGTGAAGTTGTCAATTCGATTTTTATTTTTCATTTTAGTGCTCGTATCATTCGTCAATATCTTAAGTGCAAAAGTTTCTGCTCGGCTCCAAATTGCGTTCACGGTGTCCAAACTGTTGGCATGTTCACTGGTAATTGGAATTGGAATCTACAATTTAAGTATTGGCATGACGGGTTCCCTTCCTATGGACGGATTTGACACGCCAAAGGTCACGGCCAGTGGAATTGCTTTGGCCTTTTACAGCGGTTTATGGAGCTACGATGGTAAAAAGTTTTTTTTAAACTTTAACTGCTTACGTAAACCTTAATTATTTGAACATTTTTCCGGTACTTAATAGGCTGGAACAATTTAAATTACCTGACTGAAGAACTCATCAATCCCAACCGAAACCTTCCTCTAGCGATTTTCATTGGTATTCCACTAGCGACGCTTCTCTATACATTCATGAATGCTGCCTATTTTACTGCCCTCAGTACGGAAGAATTCCTAAGTGGTCAACCCGTAGGAATTGTAAGGTCATTTATTATTTAACTTGACTTAGCTGACAATTAAATTTGTTTGCGCATTATATAATTTTAATATTGAAAAGCTGCTTGGGGACAAAATGCTTGGAAGTTTTAGCTTTTTGATGCCAGTATTAGTTGCGGCGGCAGTTTACGGTACTGCCAATGGCTCTGTGTTTTCGGCCGGAAGGTAAAAAAAATCTAGCAATGGAAATTACAATTATCTTTTAAATACAATTAAATATAATTCATAAATACAATTTAAAACCAGTTTTTGTTCGACAGAATTTCCTACGTTGCAGCGAGAGAAGGGCATTTAGTGGACATTTTGTCCTTTGTCCACACCAAGCGCCTCACGCCTGCGGCGGCCATTATTCTAAACGTACGGTTCCTTGCCGCTTAATTTTGAAACAAATTGATACCTAGTTAGAAATTGATAATTTTCAATTTTTTGAACCAAGTCGAAATGTTTGTTATGAAACCCATTCGAAAGGTTTCAATGAAGAAATCTTGTAAGAATTTTTAATTACCAATCATGTTCTGTCGTTTTATTGATTATCTTCTTTTAACTCAAATTTCATTAATACCCCGTTTGAAGCAACTTCCTCTTGCCAATTAGTATTAGATTGAAATATTGAGCATTAAATTTTAGCTTCTTTTTTTTTCGAAACACTTAATTCTTTGATCCTCACTCGGCACAATCAATGTTTTATTTTTTAACTTTAAGGAGGTTGAATAATTGCTTGATTTTACAATTATAGGCCACGCTTGGGATTCTGTTCATTTCGTTCAACAGTGTTAATAAATTGGTGGATTCCTTTAGCATCGTTTCGTGGCTGTTCTATGCTCTCGCCATTTTGTCTTTATTTATTCTCCGCTTTCGACAGCCTAATTTAAGTCGACCATTCAAGGTAACATTGTTAATTAGTAAACAAAACTGTAGTTGCCAAATTTTTTAAAATTTCATTATAATATGATTCTACACCAGGTTCCAATAATTTTTCCAGCGATTGCCCTAGTTATGTCAATTTATCTCGTGAGCTTACCTGTAATCGAAAATCCAGGTGTGGAGCACGTCTACCCCTTGGCATTCTGCCTAGTTGGACTATTAATTTACTACCCCTTCGTCTACAAGAAGTATTCTCTTCCGTTCATGCGTATGTAAACCAATTTACATCTAACGAATTTTCGTTCACATTTTGAGAAAAAGTACAATTATTTTATTTCGAAATAAGGAAATGCAACCCATTTTTTGCAGAGGCTAATCTTGGTGGCTCCTTCTCCCTATAAAGAAGAGTAGAACTACTACATACTTTTCTTCACAAGGGAAAACATTTAAGTAATTAAGTCTGATTTTAATGTTGACCACGTTGATCGTCTGACATTTTTTTTTATTAAACTGGCTAATTAAAGGTTAACCAAGGGTATTTTTAATTCCATTTCTCCAACTTTTTTAATGTAACTTCAATTTCTTTCCTAGAAATATTACCTGTTTCTCATTCATTTCCTCAAAAGCAAATATTTTAGAATTTGAAAATGAAAAATAGGAAAGATTTGTAGAAGTGTCTACTTGTAAAAAAAAATTTCTAAATATTTAATCTAGATCTGCACATTTTGAAGAAACCAATACTGTATTTAATAATAATTTTCTTTAACATCCATATAATGAACAAAACTATTGAACTGATGTAAACTTCTCAATTTTTGTTTATTGTTGGCTTTCGCTTCGACCTTAAAGACATTGCATTGTCTATAAGATTCGTTTGATTTAATTTTTCTTAAGAATGGATCTTTTACAAAGCTAACAGACAAATTGCATTTATGAGCACTGACGTTAGGTCAAAGTCATTGTCATCTAAAACCTAAGTTTTTGGTTTACACCTCTCAAACTAAGATAGTACATCTCTACCGTAGCAAGGTACAAATTAATTTTCAATTGCTTTTTGATTTATCAGTCCATTTGTATAAGCCTAGACATAAATCAACACCTCCAATCTCCTACCTGAATTGTAGCTTAACATTGTTAATTTCAAGCAAATAATTAATACTGGACTTTTGTTTCTTGGTCAAAGGAAATTGGAAGCGTAAATCAAAATATCAATATGGTTTTATGTGGGTTTAAACTTAAGTTCTGGGAATTCACTTTCCTTAAAGAAGCGGTCGAGGGCGACGTGACTACAATAATTGTCATAAGTCATAGGTACTGGTGCCGTGCCGTGGCATCAATGAGCGTCCTTAGAAAAAATCCCAAAGAAGATTTTCACCCAACGTCATTGGGCTATTTCCTCCGCGATTATTACCCTTCAAGTCCCCGTTTCTATCAGCCGATTCAGTTGGAAAAATATTATATGAAGATGAAAGAAGAGGATCCCTATTTCCAAAAGATTGTGAAATATTTTGATAGTCCATGAAAAAGTTATTATTTAGCGACAAGTTGTTGTTTGAACTTGGAGGCTGGAAAGTTGGCAAAGTCGTGGATCCCAACTGTCCGGACAGATTTTCCGGAAGTAGTTGTTCCAACCAATCCGAATAATCCATTTCCATGGGCATTGAGACGTCTAAATCTGGTGGTAACAGCGTTCCAATTTCGTCCAAGAGCTCTTCTTGCTTGACTTTCACATGGTTATTTTCTACCGGCATTTCCTCGTCAGCTGGTACATGAAAAGGATCTTAAATTTTCTCGTTGTTGCAATTGAGTATCCTGTGTATCCATTTCCATACTGCTCATTGCATCCTTTTCGACTTGGTCCAACAGCATTGCAAAACTATTTGAATCATAATCAAGATGACCAAGCTCTTCTGTTTGAAGCTGGAGCTGCTTGGCTGAAGCAGAGAGGAGACGCTCTGATTCAGACTGTGTGTGGGCTTTGCCAAAAATTCGATAAATCTTGACTGATTTTGAGAATATCTTGAGCCTCTTTAGAAAGGGAGTCGGTGGGATATGGCGGCGGTGGCCCCTTGTCATCAGATGATCGCTGATGATTCTGGAAAGGGTTGACCAGCATAGTAGCATTTGATGGGCGTGTGAATGTAATTGACGTTGGAAGGGTTACAGCGAATGAGGGCGGCGGAAGCGGAGGTGGAGTTGGAGGGGTGGTAATACTTGTGCTTAACTTCGAATCTTCATTTAAGGAAGGAATATTTGAGGAAGGCATTGATGGTTGATAAAGTAAAACTTCAGGAGTTTTGCCAGGAATTGGCGTTGATGGGTCTTGAGCCGCACTCTCAGGTAATTCTAGAAATTTGCAAATTTTAACTTGAAGTATTTTTTTATTTAGTTTTAAATGATACTGCTAGATCACCTCCATTTCGAATTAGAATCTCCAGTACATCGTCGACCATTTCGCTTTTGAATGAACATCGCGGTTTTGGAATTTGCAACTAAAAAAATACGGAAGACTAACCATTAAAATCTGGAATTTGCACGAGAGCCAAAAATACGCGTCCCATTTATAAGCAAGAAATGTAATGTTGAAGAAGACAAGAAGAGAAGTAATAAGTAGAAGTCCCTTGTTTAAAGCGCAGTTACAAAAAATCTACGAGGAAGCGATCACTTAAATCGGAAAGACTAAAAAGTAAAAAAAAAAGTTACTTTGAGCTCCTCCTTCTTCTGATCTCCATTGGCAAAACTCTCGAAGAAGTTGGCATATTCCTTGACAACGCTTTTTCTTGGCTCCGGGTCTTCTTCCGAGTTGGGAAGCATTGGAGGAGTTTCAATTGATTTTGAGTAACCACGAGTGGTCCATTGGATCAGCGACATCTGACGAAAAAGAACCGGATTTGGTACTTTGGCTCGAGCTGGACTCGCTCTCACCAACCTGCAAAACAAACTAATTTAAATATAGCAAATATTCATATAGCAAATCACTGTCTACCCCCGGCATGGTGCTTCTACAGCGCTTTGATCACTATATTTTTTAGCAGATTTCTTTATAATATTCAAATTATTACGTGGAATGCAGAGTTTTTAGTTTCACGTATTTGGAGTTGCGGAATATTTGAAAAATCAACCCCGACCTCTTCGTTTTCAAATCGAAGCTCTAGCGAAGAGGGTTTCGGAGAAGCATCAAATGGAACATTGTCTGGCTCCTGTAGAGATACATCGGATGTTATTGGCACATCATTCAGTCCAATCAGCGCCGAGGCACTGGAAGTAGGAATTTCTTCTTCGGATTGATGAAGAGTCAGCGTAGTGGCCCTACTATCAACTTTCTTTTCAGAAAGGGCTGGTTGGCATTTTGGCGACAGGATTTGGATTTGGGCCTGCTGCACTCTGGGTAGCAGGTTTCCGGAAACAGGTTTTTGGCTTTGGGAATATTTCTGAGCTTGCTGTTGTAGAGTGTTCAATTGAATTAGTTTCTGCAATTGAGACTGCAGAGCCTGCTGATGCCTTTTCTGACCCAAATATTGTTGCAAAGCAATTCTTCCATTAGTTCCAGATTTATCTTTAGCCACATTTGCTAAAGCATTGAGAATATGTACAGGAATGACTCCATTATTTTGCAGATTATTGTTCTGGAGGAGTGTGAGCATAGCGGCATTTAACACTGCTACATTGCTACCATCATTATTCAGTGTTACACCATCCGAGACATCCATTTCATTCGAGCAACTCTCTTCTACTGGAGTAACTGCTTCGGATTTTATCGATTTTCCATTTGAGCTAGAACTGATGGACTCGTCCTGCAAATTTGCACCAGCCATTTTTAGCCTCTCAATTAAAAGCGGCTTGGCCCCCGACACCGGCAAATTCCGCTTTTTCAATTCTGTTTTCAAATCGGTAACCTTCCATTCATTTAATTTGGCCATGTCGAGATGGGTACTGGATCTGGGTGAGGAACCACTTGAAGGCGGTGAGTCGAATGACCTTGATGGTATAAGTTTTGGTCTGATGTCAGTCAAGCCAGCATTGGACACGTGTGGCACAGTAATTTTGAGCGGAAGGGTTCCCGTGACGGCGGCCACGTTCTTGTTATATTTTTCTATCAGTGCTTGGACGGTAATTGGTGGAGGTGGAGCCGGGGCAATTGGCTGTTGACCAGGAGTGCCCGTATTATTTGAGTTCATAACTGAAGCAATTGTGGATGGAGAACGAACAAGGGGGGACGTGGTCGTTGCTGTTACTATTGAGCCAGGAACCATTGACACAGCTGCGGCATTCGCTGCATTTACAGCTGAGGCAAAAGTGGCGGCAACTTCAGTCGGAGAGGCAAGTTTGGATACTGCTGGTAAAATTATTTGGGGATATTTATGCCGGCATTCAAGCGTCCATTGCAGGAAGAGCTGCTGTTGCCGGAGTAGCAGCTCATAGGAACTTGAATTCTCGGCCTCTTGCTGAGCCGCTTGCATTTGTCCTTTCTGTTTCTGTGCATTCGGTGGACCCAAGTATTCATGAAATTTAATCATTCTCGCTTTGGGCGTGGCCTTAATTTTTGGCGTGCTCTTTTTGGCCGTTCTCGTTTTCCCTGTCGAGGCATGTTGTTGGCTAAAGGCATTTGGTAGACCCTGTGTTGTCACTAGATTCGAAAGCGTTCTTGGCTGGGGTTGATTTTGACGGACATCGGAGAGGAATTGCTGATGTTCAAAGGTAGATAACTTGCTCAGCGTCAGTTGTGCACTCGTAATTGGCGGGGTTATGGAAGAGGTCACTGCCGCCTTTACAATATTTGACAAGAGTTCACTCTGTTGGACTGGAGTCACTTGTGGGAAGCTCAGGGGGAGTGGAGAGGGCTGGAGCACTTGTACATTGTCAACAACGCTTGATTGCGTAGTACTTTGAATTGGCAGTGAAGTGGGCGGAAGTGGAAAGATGGTGGGGCGAACAAGAGAGGGTGGCGCTTCTGCATTCGTAGCCGTTG
>VYYI01000870.1:0-24724 GCA_021029175.1 Bilobella aurantiaca
AAGTAAATTGCTTAAACTCTAAAATTTCGTCTATGTCGTTTTCCGGACACGATGATGTAGATTGACAAACTAAATACTGGCAGTACTCTCATTTGGCAGCCCATCTTCAATTCATTCCTAATTGGCTACAAATTTGGAGCAGCTCGTTTGTAAACGTTTGGGAGGAGAGACTGGAGGACTATGTGAGTGAGTAGGGCTGTTAGACCCCAGAGACGGATATCCTTGGGAACGCTGGCAGCGCTATCAGCACCCTCTTCATCGCTGCTTGAACTAAGCGCTTCAGGCTTCGTGTACTCCCCCGGAGGATGATACACCTTCATGTTCTTGTAAATGGGCACTCCAAAGGGCCCACCAAAGTACTGGGTATGACCCCAGTTGGCCTTGTCACAGAAGTGGTGGAGCGGCACGGCGAAGGCCTTTTCCACTTCCCCTGGATTCACGGCCAGCGTGTCAGGGTCCAAGGGTTCCTTGATGAAGCCCAGCACCCCTGTCACACCCATCAAGGACGACATGGTGGGCATTTCGTGAAGAGAGCACCAGATGTCAATTCTATCACGGGGGATACCCAGCTCCTCTTCTGTTTCACGCAGGGCCGTGTCCACGGCGTCCACGTCTGTGGGATCGGTGGCCCCTCCGGGGAAACATATCTCGCCACGGTGTTTTGACAGTTTGAGGGAACGCAGCGTGTACACGAGGCACGGTTCCCCTTGCAGGTTGACGCAGAGGGGAATGAGCACGGCAGCCGAGCGACGCGACGCGGCTAGCTTGATAAGGGTCTGGACAATTTTGGAGCCAGCAGCACTTCTTTTGTGCAGCGCTGCGACAGAGCGAGCCTTGTTCTCAGTGCTTAAGACATTGAGGAAGTCAGGATGGTTTGACGGCGGTGGCGAAGGGGTCATGGCCGTGGCCGAAAGGCCTCCCGAGCCCCGATAATTTGACCTTTGACCCTTCCTGCCATGTCATGTCAAGAGAGAGTCATTCGAGATTTAGTCATTTCATCGAGCTATATAAGATAAGATACTGCGATTAATTAATGACTTACCAATTCGCCCGTTAGTTCAGGTACTTTTTTAAGTAAATTTAGTTTACAGTAGTTAAGTAATTAAATTTTAATAATGATTTAATTGGTAATTAACTTTTAATTATTTTTTTCGGGTTAGATTTGTCAGCTGTTAATTTTGATCTTGTAAAAATTTTCATTTCTTTTCTCTCTCATCCACTTCACCTTTCCAAAGTGAGGCAAAAGTGAAAAAAACATTTTACAGTTAAACTTGAGTTAATTAATATTAGTTTAACTAATTAATAATTAAGTACGTTGTTAATTAACTACTAGTTAATTTTAGTTGCTAATTTGCTACTCACTCTTTATTGATTTCGTTTGAACGTTCCCGAAATCGACTTTCATAAATAAAATGTAGCGTCCTTTTTTTTTTTAAACATTTCTGTAGTGAAAGTGAAAGTCTTCGGCAAAAGGCTAGGCAGAAATTACCCTAATTTAATTAAATTAACTTAATTTTGACAATTAAAGGCCTCCATGCAAGTCAGTTAATTTTAATTATGTTTAATTTGAATTCTACCTTTCTTCGTCTGCTCTAATTGTTATCCTGTTTTCTTTTTCTGGAATATTTTCTCCAGTTTTTCCAGCTTAAATATGTTCCAGCAATTCCACACTTTTCGTTATTTTGCAAAACCCCACTGGAACATACGTCTCAGCATTTTCAGAGGAGCCAAGTATTCCACGATTTGCAATATTTCCAGCGTATATTGAAAGTATTGCTAGCGAAGCTGGAAGCATCAGCCGTAGTTCTGGCAAGTACAAACACGGAAGAAACACGGAAAGCAAATATTTAAAGAAGCATTTTCCTGTTTTGCGAAATCAGTCAAATTTTCTTTTAGTTTGAAGGGGAAATTGAAACAAAGCGTGTTTTTTTTTTATTTATTTAAAATCAAGTTTCCAAATTTGAAAATTTTCGTTTTAGAACTTGTTTTAGAACAATGAAAGAGTTGTTGATTTTCAAAAGTATTATTCTTGTCTGCTTGATGCTACTCTTACTTTATGGCTATTTTCATTTCCAACATTTTCCAAATTTCCGTTTTTATGAGCGCTTATCAAGGTCCGTAAGTAGTAAGTTGTTTAAATAAACGTTAAAACAAAATTATTAGAGAAACATTGTACAAAATATCGTGTGGTCATCTCCTAAAATTTACGATTTTGAATATTTTTACACTCCTATTTTTTCCACTTTTCTATTTCGACATCGACATCCAGGAAATGATGAAAATTTCAATATAGCGGATGACTAAACGGTTGTTGTACCATTGTTTGATAGCTTTCTATAACATATTATATTTTATATATTTTAATCAACATTTAGATTTAAGTAATGTTATTAATGATGCTGATTAATGATGATGATGAAAATGATTATTATCATTAATTAGTAATGGGTCGAATGACGAATTAAGCTTCTATTCAAATATTATTCAAAACGAACTCAAGGAGCTCCAATCCCCTCAAAATTGCAACTTGGCAAAGGTCTCTCTCCGTTGTGGATCCAACATGAGTGAGTTAATTGCAATTAACTTAATTTTTAAATATTGCTAATCGCAATTAATTAAATCAAGTTGAATTGTCCTCCTTATTCTTAGAGTGCGGCTTGGGCTGTCAAATTCACATGCGAATTCTCTGCCTCATCGTTTCCTACGCCCTCAAAGTACCGTTAATTCACGATGAGAGTAACTTTTTCTATAGGAAACCGTGGACTACCATTTTCGAACCTTTGGGATCCGCCTGCTCTCGCGGCCCAAACACCTTTCAAATGGAATCCGTACCCAGTGAATGGCCGATAATATGTAATTGCTCAGTACAATTAACTTTTAATCAATCTAATTAATCAAGATTCATTTGTACGCATTGAATCATTCGGCGAAGTACTTCGGTTCGCTTTGTACCCCGAAAATGCACCGTTCAAATTGTCGATTTAAAATGACTACATCACTTTATAGTTATTTTTAACTAAATTTAAAACAAGTTCTTTTTTGACACTGTAGATCGTGGTGTCTCTTGTTCAGGGCCGTATCCATGCAAAAATAGCACGAATTCGACGCAAATCGACTACCCACTCAAGCTCGGTATACCCCTATCCACAGCCCTGGCCGAAAAAATTGAGCGTCTCCATGACAACCCATTTCATTGGTTACTAGTCCAGTTTTTCAAGTTCGGTCTCCGGCCCAAACCGGCATTGACCCGAAAAGTTAACGAAGCCAAGGCTCTGCTAAAATGGAACTCGCCGATTGTTGGGTAGCGACTTAACTACTGATACTGACTTAAAATGGTTCCCATATTATGTTTATGGCCGTTCTCGGTTTAGGTTTTCTCGGTATAGGCCTGCTACCACTTAAAATAACGTGATTAAAGTTTTCTACAGTGCGTTTTACGATGTTTCGAATTTGTTTTGAAGTTTCGATTGAAAATGGAAAATTTTGGTAAAAATCCCGATGAGATGGTCAAGGTCATCTTGCAAGATAAGAATTTCATGTAATTGTTTAAAAAAAAAGTTCTGAAAACAACGTTCCGAAAAAATAGTTCCGAATAAAAAGTACCGAAAATGAAATAAGTTGACACTTTCCCCGCTTAATTTACCCTGAAACTGAAGTGAGTAACTTGCTCCGAAATCGTTTCTATAAAAGGTCATTTTTTTTAATTTCAAGATTCATGTACGTAGAACAGACAAATTTACAGAGGGGCTTGACAGCGTCCATGCTTTCGGCGAGTACATGGGCGTGGCTGAGAAACATTTTCAAAAATTCCCGCCCCAAGTGGAGTCAAACGCGCAGGTCATCCGTGGAGCTAAAAAGCAGTACGAACTCAAAATCTAATACGAATTCTTAGACAAATTTCCCAATTTTCTAAATTGATTCAAAAACAGCATTTCAAAGATTCATAAAATATTTTTGAAAACCTCTTTCAATATTCCGATTTCATTGTGAATTTTCTTTCGCTAAAAAGGTAATTACCTTAAGTTAGGTTTCGGCATGATTAAAGGCCGAATAGAAAATATTTAAATTTTTCATAAATTTTCAAAATAGATTCATAGTTAAATGCTGCTGCTATTTTTTCTATGCAATCAAATTATGTATTAACTACAAATTAAAATTATTGATATCGTTGTGGAATAATTAAGATATAAATATTATACGTATTTTAGTTATTGTATCATAAGGTATGGTATTGTTTCATTTCTAGGTACAATAACTCTGCTGAATACGAAATCTTAGGCTTTGAGCTCGACAAGCGGAAACCTAGGTCGGAAACGTTGGAAGAAACAGCGCTTGACATTTTCCTTCTCATGGAATGTGACTTTGTAGTTTGTGGATACTCTTCCAGCGTAAGCAAGCAAATCGCTGAATATAATCAGCGATTAGCAAACAAACCAACTTCTAAATATCGAAAAATTCTAATCACGAAAATGTCGCAAATCTCTGCATTGTTTCGAGTAGTCAACCGATTAGGAAGCTCCGCAGCTTGAAATTTCAAAATTGAAAAAAAAAAAGATCTTTATGGAACTAATTTTTTTTTTAATTTTGACTTTTTTTTTTTTTTTTTTAATAAAGATTTGCCGTCTAGTTCACGAGATGTCATTTTTAAAGGAGCGAAACCCTGCCTTCGAGAAAGTTCAACCCCTCGACAGATACTACTCCTTTGCAATTCAAGGGATTCGTCTAGAACGCTCCATTCTTAAAATGTAATTAAGTTAATTTAACATTAAGTTAAATTAAATTAATTTAAGTAGTAAATTAAGCAGTTACTAGTTATTCTATCATTCGAATTACAAAAAAAAATAGTAGTCGTAGATCTCCATATACAACACAGCTTGAAAAGTCCTTAAAAATGCAATCTTTACCAAATGCAATTACAATTATTTATTACTGCTTTAAGTGAGGCTCCGCTAAGCTGCAATTAGCAAATTACTAAACTTAACTAAAGTTAACTTACTAATAATTAGCTAAGATTAAATACCGCCTTCAAACCAAAGATCTTGTTACATCAGATCGTATAATTAATTGGATGGCTGTCGAGATTCTTGGGATAAATTGAGACACTTTATAGCTTTTGGTAACTTGAGATGCTTGTCTTTTGCAATTTCATTAATAATAAATAATAATTAGCATATTTATCTTAAATTAATTATAGTATATCTTACAATTAGCACAATGAAAAGGCTTTAAAGCATAAGGGATCACATAATAATTCACCAGTACCAAACTAATGTTAACAAATAGGAACAATAACAAAATGGCGTTTCAGGGAAAGACTGAAATGTGCAAAAACAAATACCTGCGATCATCTACTAATACAAAACTTTGAATTTCATCATTTTCAACTCCAATCTCTTCGTGCTCGGAAATGGACAAGGTATGAAAAACCAATTAAATTCTTAATTTGCAGATGACCACACCGTAGTTCTAAATTCTAGAAAATAAAGCTTTAAGTTTTTAAGTTTCAAGTTCAACATGAATACAAGGCAAAAAAAAATAGGACAATTTGTCTTTGCGTTAAAACAGTGTTTTAAATAATTTTTGTATGAGGAATCTGAAGCTGACTTCTTCTCGAAATTCCTTAATCAAATTCTAAAAATAACTGAAAACTAAAATGATGAAAACTTTGAGACTCCTTTCTAAACCTGTCTTATGAATTTGTCCAATTCAGGATCTTCAACCTCCGTGACTTGACTCAGGGCGTGTCGATTATCGACTGGTTGTTTAGAATAAAGCCAAATTGCAAATGACACGACAAGAATGCTGAGAATCGTGTTCAAATAGACAGGTATTCCGAAGATGAGGTAGCAAAGGATGGCAGTGAAGAGGAGCTCGAGGGCTGATGCGAACGTTTTAAGAATGGAGTTGAGGTGTGAGAGGAAGAAGGAGGTGACGATTCCAATTGCAGCGTTGTTAAGTACCACGAGAAGGTTAATTGGCGTGAGGACAATGGTCTGGAGGGCCCTTAGGTCCAGGCCTGACTCAAGATTTCCTTGAAGGGCCAAGAACAGTAAATTGCAAATCACAGAGTCAACGTAGAGGCACGAGTTCTGGAACAAAATCGGAATCTGGGTCTGCCTCTTGAGCAAGTACTCGTTATACACTCCAGCAGAGGAGGAGCAACAAACCTAAAAAAAATCTTACTATTAAAATCGGTAGAAATCGTGCGAAAAGGTCATGGCCTCACAACAGTACTTTGCCTTTCATGGCCTCAGCATTAGCGTTAGAAAATTTACAATTAATTACTAAAAGCCCTTCTAAGCGTTCTAGAGCAGAACTTACCAATTTTTTTTTCAAACAAAGGTATGATATTTATTCAATGGTACTTTGGAACCCTTTAACTGAAATAAATGACTAGACTATTTGCTATTCTTCACCTCTTAATGGTTCCCTGCGCTAGAACGGGTTGTTTGGATTTGCACAGATAGTTGAGAAGAATAATTACCTGGAGAAGAATCAGGATGAGCCCAGCACTTAATTCAAACGACCAAGGAGTGTCAGACAAGAATGTTTTGAAGTGAATTTCTTTGATCATGCAGCCGAACATAAGTAGAACTAGCGAACACCATTGATATCCAGACAGGCGCTGTTTGAACAGGATCTAAAAAAAAATATAAAATTTAGAAAAACATTAACTAAAAGTCCAACCCAATTTTCCGCAGTGCCCACCACTTCCAAAACAACCAATCATGACATCGGTTTGCTACTAAAGTTAAACTAAAATGGAGCTAGATTTCGAATTGTTGGTTAAGAAAAATTCAAAAGTAATTGCAATTAAGGCCAACCTGGAAAACGATTCCGGTGACGCCCACACGGAGCTGAAGTAGGAGAAAATAAGTGGTAGGATCAAAAGTTGCCAGATTTGTGTACGAGAGATTATTGTACAAGCAGTAGAGAAAGGCAGTGGGTAGGTAGTAGCAGAATGCTAAAAATTTGAAAAAAGAAAAATTGAAACATCAGTCTTAAATTTTAAATCGAAATTTTCTTCAGAATCAAATTCGAAAGCCGAATCGAGCCGAGCGGATCCCAGAATCGTACCTTTCCAATTCCTCCTAATTTCCATCAAATAGGCGTAGAATGAGTCCCTATGAAACAAATCAGGGCGTTTTCGATGTGATTTCGTATTTCTAAGCCGAGAAAGGAGAAGTAAGAGGAAGACATTAGGGAAGAGCGTTCAAGGAAGACAAGTTAAATTCCATCACCACCATTAGTTCAATAAATTACAATTAACTAACTTCACGGTTAACTAATTTAGTAAACTTACTGATGAGAGTACATAAGAGCTGATACAATTAGTTTTACTAGCTCGGTAAGCAGCACGGCCGTGACAGTATTGTAGCGATAAGTCTTCTGTGAGTCTTGAGACGCAGTTACGAGAATACCTGTGCATCAAGCGATTCAGCATTTCTAGATCATAAACTTCAACCTTAAGTTCGTGTTTTACTTTGCCTAATTACTTACCTTGATTGATAAACAAGGCCATGTAGGACACAAATATTAGGAAACTTGTTGTGGTAGGGAATAGAGAAGTCCCTGAAGGGTGTGACCCTTGACCTCCAGGGCCCATGACCCTCGTATTAGCTACAGCTAGCGGAATACCAGAAATTTACAATACATTATATCCAATAATACAAGTAAAATGGATTAGGGCATATACCTTGCTTATGTAAATACTGGTTGGATTGGAACTAGGGGTGGGCAAATAGGACGAACTAGGGCTAGAGGTAAATATTACTTACCAGATGTCAAATTAATTTGTCAACTAAGCCTCCCAGTGTCACGTCATGTTGACAAATGGTAAAGGTCAAAGGTCAAGGTAGCAGATGACCTCGACTTTACTTAACAGACTAGCGGCAGCAGTTGAGCGTCATAACATTATCTTCCCAGGAAGTGATGACCATTGGACTTCTTCCGCCTTCTTGTCAACCGCAGTTAAAGATAACTAGGTTAAAGGGTCTAACTCAATTTCATTTGCATAGATGAATGAGTAATCAATGGCGATTATCGATTACAATTAGGTACCTCCTTCGTCCTCCCTTCCTTTGCTTGCAGTATGTGTAGTGTATGTAAGTATTTAATTGATTGTTAATTAATTAAGCAATTAATAATTAAAAAATGAGATTCGAGTTTAAAGTTATAAAAAAAGTCTATTTTTACCTTTTGCAAAAATCCAAGAGATTTGGAATTTGCAATGCGAAATTCTACCCGAATCCTCCCAAGTGCGGGAAAAGTAATTACCACACATTGCTGGGCAAATAAAATATCAAACCAACACTTCTAAGCATCTAAAGGTGAGGGATGCGTAGACCAAGGTGCTAGAAACTAACACTAATCAATTACTAAATTATTAAATTGTAATGGTTCATTGTATTGAATCAAGCAGTGTTTATTGGTTAACTAATAATAGACAATAGTGGTAGCCTTCTTGCTTAAAAAAAATTGTTCAAGAATTTAGCATGAGTTGCCCAGCCTTAGAGCAGAAATGGTCTGGGTAGATGCTAGTAGAGTTTGAAATTCTCAGCTGTGAGCCAAGTGTCAATTATTCATGACAAGTTCTAAAGATCTGTGTCAGAATAATTAATTAGTTAATTATTCGTTAACTTTAACCTTAATTGAACATATGTTTACGTCACGTGTTCAACTAAGTAACATATGTGTACCTGACAAGTGTAGTTATTGTGTTCCGTAATTGGTACAATTAGACGAATTTGCGGAAAGAAATTGGAAAAGGTTTAGCGGCCTAATTAAACGGCAACCATCTGTCGTGGAATTAGGCTTCCGGTTACTCGGGTATTCATTTGGTAGGTGATTAATTGATTTCGGGTAATTTCGATTGGTGATATGGCTAAGGCTAAATGGTGTGTTGTAATCTAGGTGGACTAGAGAACCTTACTTAACGTATTGATTTGCACGAGGATGAAAACGAGATTACATCGCTGAAACGCTTAAAGCGTTGTTAAGAGTTCGCCTGGAAGAGGCGAATTTTAGTCAAGTAGACTGAAAATGAAGATTAATTTGTCCCAAGCAATTAGAACTGGAGGTCAAACCACGCCCTATCGAATCGGAAACTCCACCCTGCGCTTCCAAATGAAGTATATTTTAATCTTAGCATTGATATTCTTCGTAGCCCTTCTCTATATCTTTCTTCCGACATGGTCCAGTGGCACAGGTACGGCAACATTCACGACAATTAACAATTTGAACTTTAGAATAAACGCTGGCAATTATACATACAGTAACAGTTTGACTGTTGTGTTCTTAGATTCCGAAACGTCTATACACCGTGCTCCGTCTAGTCTTGGGGGTAAGCGGGGTTCTCTACTATGGAACGTAAAGCAAGATCCCAATTACCCGAGAACTCCACCAGTACAAACTGAGAAGGGGCTCAAGTATCGCTTCGGAATAATCGCTGATTTAGACGTAGATTCAAAAACGCCTTCGGGGAAATGGATATCTTACCTCCGGAGAGGCAGCTTGTATATACAGTTCAATTTAGCCGAACCGCATTTATCTAAGGTATATGTCTTTGATAAACTATAATATCGATTAGATTATATGCTATGATTATTTGTATCTACTGTACTTATTTTCAGAGTGTCTTAGAACAAATTTTTCTCGTGCGCTTATATTTCTTTTAATTTAATTAGTTAAATAACTTAATCTTAAAAAATAACTTGTCTAAAGGTATCAATAGAATGGGACGGAGGAGAACCGCAGGTGATAAAGTCCGGACTGAATGAGGATGGCCGTGGCATGGAGCTGTCCGAGTTATTTGCATTTGACAACCATATTCTGACTTGTGACGATCGGACAGGGATAGTTTACGCTCTAAATCTAGATTTGGACGAATCTGTCGACATGGAGCCCGTTCCTTGGATAATCCTAGCAGATGGAAACGGAACCGTTCCCAAGGGTAAACTACGCGCACAATTTCATTTTTTTTTTGAAAACCTGATTTCAAAAGTCATGTCTTAAAAAAAACATTATTTTCAAAATACGAATCAAGGTTTCAAGTGTGAATGGGGCTGTGTAAGAGAAGGGCAGCTCTGGATCGGTGGTCTGGGAAAGGAGTGGACAACTCCAGCAGGGGACCTCCTCAATCACAATCCTCAATTCGTCAAGAGAATCGCTCCTGGCGGAATGGTAACACACTGGGACTGGAAAATTAATTACAATGCTCTTGCCCATGCGCTCGGTATCCACTTCCCAGGTACAAAGTTTTGTTAAACCAAAGTTAACTAATCTAAATAAAAGTTATGTTAACTACAAGTTAATTAATTATATTGTTTTCCCAGGTTATGTGATACACGAATCCGGTGGTTGGAGCGACATTCTGCAGAAATGGATGTTCCTACCACGGCGCGCGAGTAAGGAACAGTATAATGAGAAGACTGATGAGAAAATGGGAACCAACGTGATTCTACTGGCAGATGAGGCATTTAACAACATTGATGTAAATTGATTTTTGTAATTGTAATTTAGTAGAATATTTTAGAATTGTAAGCTAGGTGAATTGTTAAGTTAAGTTAATTGCAACTTAAGTTTGATTATAATTAAATGTCCTACCAGGTTCGGTACATTGGTGACGTAGTTCCGTCCCACGGATTCTCCAGTTTCAAGTGGATTCCTGGAACTCAGGATAAAGTAGTCATTGCCCTCAAGTCAGAGGAAATGGAAGGGAAAACGGCCACTTATCTCATGGTATTTACCCTGGAGGGGCATGTACTTCTCCCAGAAACTAAAGTAGGCGATCACAAGTACGAAGGAATCGAATTCATATAAAACTCATGCATTTTGTTTATGCTCATCCTAAACCTATATCAAATAGACAAGATGGTAAAGCGTACAAGCATAACGAATAATTTAGAACTTTATCATCGTCCACGTGTCCCTAAATTGTGATAATCAGCTCATCCTCGCCACTTTTACAATGCAACATTTGATATAATTAAAGTTTGAGGTTAATAATAATAGTTATCCTGAATCAATGAGTACACAAAACTTTAGACATTACGCCAGTCGATTGCAGCGACTTTTTTTTTTGTATATATCTGGTTAAGAATCCTAAGGTTTATTTGAAACGATTTATTTAGTGTTAATCTATCGTCAGCAATTTATTCGTAATTCATATGTCAATAAAATAGAAAAATATTCCAGGACTTTTGCTCTTCCGATTACTTTTAACTCTCAAGTAATGTCAACAATATTCGGTAATTTTAAACTAATGTTTCTCACTCACTATTTTTAGTGTTTGGTCTTGTCTTGACTTAAGCTTGACCCTAAGAAGGGATAATGACTTTTAAAGTACTTTGTGGTATATTTACGAAAATTGGTTTGTCAATTTCCAGTAGGCTAAATTGAGTAGAAAAACGTTCGACAAATGCTCCTTGGTGTGCGTATCCGAATCAAAGTAGTAGTTGCGCAGACGCGGAGTCATTTCCAGTGAAGGAGATGCTTCGAACATTTCAGTCACCAAATGCTGTCCAGAAACTTTTTCCGAACCTGAAACAAAATAAAAACAATTTGGAATTTTTTTAAATTGTTTTTTTTTTTCCAAAGTTTTGCAATTATCTCTTTCTTACCAATGTAAGTATTGAAAAGCTTGGCTACAGCAACTGATTTAATGGAAATTACTATTGGCGGATTTGGCTTGGCCGCCAACGATCCGAGCAGCATCGACCGCGCCTGCGTCATCTGTAGTATAAAACTAAAGAGAAAGCTTGAAGGCACTTGTGAATGGAACTCTTCACATATGCAGAGGTCACAGGGTGGGAGGTCATGGGCCAATTGACTCATCTGCACAATTCAAAAAATTATACAAAATTGAAACGCAACTCGCAAAGTTGCGTTTTAAAATACTATCGTTGATACCTGTTTCAATACTTCGAGAAAGTGGACCTTGGGCAGCAGATCGAAAGTCTGGACAGCAAGTTCTTTGACCTGGACAGAATCCGGAGTCAATCTGTTAATTAAGCTCCAGGAAATGCTGTTAGCGGACATGTTGAGACTTAGGACACTTTTACTGGACTCAATTTGGTTGGGATTCAAGGCCGGATGCATTGGATTCCCAAGACCAAGACCACGTTTCTCCAGCATACTGCCATAAAACTTTTCCAGCACCTTTTTAAAATACATTCAACAACAAACAATAGCATCCTCAAAAGTAAAAATAGTGATATCTTATCAATGCGGGGTCATTCGTTAGATGCTTAGGTTAGGTGTTAGGGCGCTGCAGAGCAGAATTCAAATTGAACAGTTTCACGCCCTGCCTACATCTTTTTTTAGAGCTTGAAATCAGCCCAGTAAAACTCTGGCAACTAACAAATGACCCGGCGGTAGATAGTACGATAGTGTTTCGGTTACTCCATACCTTTGTTCCCATGATTGGTATCAAGTCGTCAAGATTTGTGAACGTTCCCTTTTCGTTCCGGAGCCTAACAAGCTCGACGATCCTTTTGTTTGAAATAATGTATTTTTTGAACTCCTCTTCATTCTGAATTTCGTTGATAACCTTAAGTATTTTCTCGCTCTCTTCTGTACTGTATTTCTCTTCAAAGTACTGTCGGCGTAGAAGCAATCTAGTACTTCCGGAGACGGCATTCTTGGCAACTGCCCTTCTCAAGCACCGTGGCACCACCGTTGCCAGCATCTCAAAATTAGTCTCTGAATTTCTGAAATGTTAATTAGAAAACAGCATTTATAAGAGCATTTTAGAAGGACCCTTTGGCAGTTTTAGGAGGCCCTTAATCAGTGACTTAGATTAATTAATAAGCAGATATATGCTAACTGAAGAAAAACTGAATATTTTTGTAAGTTTGTTTTACCATTATTATGAATAAGCTCACCTCAAACTTGACCTAACCTCTAACTTCTTTGATCGATACCGATGCGTTGCACTCAACAAAAGATACCTAACAAAGAAGCTCAATACGCAAAACCGAATTGATGAAGTTAATTAATCATCAACTCAATTAATCAAACCATTAATTAAATTAATTAAGTCAGCATGATTATTAACATAAAATAAAGTTAATGGTAAATTTATTTTGTACAAAATATTAAGTATTTTCGGCAGCCTAGGCATAGCATGCATTTTTACGCCACGCAGTGTCTTATCAATTACATTACGAACCTGACACAAACTGTAGCAGAGCAGGAGGGCCTTCTGCAGTTTTTTCTTTCAACTCTTCTAATATTATTTGGATAATATTATCCCACTTTCAATTGCCAACTAAATTAAATTAAATTTGAGGATTTGTCTCATTACGAACTTCCGGAATCTAATTATAATTAAAATTATAATATGAAGCCAGCCAACCAAGCCCGTCCTAGGAGATGATATTTTTAATTTCAGTTTTTTTCCTGTCTTAGGGCGGGCTGGTTTATCTAGTCTTAAGTCATATTCACATTTTAATGGCAAAGGTGTGCTGCACTTCTTTAAACATATTTGTATTTTATTTTAAATACTCATTTAAAGACGAGGAGTAAAGATGAAAGTCTTTATGTAACCATCTCCACCTTTTCCGTTTTGCCCCATTTAAGCACAGTTCCGTCATTATTTAGATTAATGAAAAAAATTTAATTTGCATTTGTGCCTTGAAGCGAACATTTAATTTTTACAGTTATCAATTTACTTTCGGGTAGTCTCTTTAACTTCGCAAGCGCGTTAAGACTTACATCGGCACAGCTTCAGGAACATTATCGCGAGACCCTACTTAAATGGCAGTAGTCTAGTGACTTACTTCTATCGGGGCGGAGTAGGCTCCTCATCATCAAGTGATGCGATGCGATGATGGCTACAAATTTTCCGCTTAACACTACAATTACTGTGCGGAGCCCGCACATGCCAGACTGTAATGTTTACCCCTCATTTTCATTTGAATTTGAAATTGGCGGCTTTTCTTCTAAAAACTAGTCTATTTTACCTGACTGCAAAAGCGAAAGTGCCGTTGTGAATCCTGTGTAAACACAATTAAGATTAATTAATCTAATCACGTCTCTACCTCGGTGGCAGAAATACCCATTAACTAACAGGTACGTTAACTTAATTAATCAATTAATTAGCATATTTCAAATTTCACTTTCTATCTTCCCAAACCTACCCAATCATAACGTCACTTGACCCATTCCTCAATTTCATTCCAATGCGACACCCAGTCTCAAAGTCCAAAAAACCCCAGTTCACTTCCTCATCCTCAAGGACTCACTCACAACAACAGAGATCCTGTAAACCACAAACAGCAGGTAAACCTTTAACTAATTACTGAAACTAAACTGAAACTAGGTATCTAGTTCATCGTTAATCGCAATCAATCAAAGGCCATTAAATTTGGGGTTCATCGCATACGAAACACCTTGAAATAGGTAAACATCATAATCTGATAATCTAACTTTTTAGGTCCGGTCGGTACATTTTCGGAAGTCGGGACTTCTACCGTGGTGTATTAACGATTAAGGATGTGGAAAGGATAAAAACTTTCTCCTGATCTCATTGGTAAGTGGTCTCGAACCTCGCGTGCTTTTGCATGCCGAAAATTCTAAAAATAGTCCTGGAGACACGACTCCGAGTGGAAGGGCGAAAGAAAGGAGTTGTGCGCGTGCTGTGAAAGCCAAGGACAAGGACGACAAAAGCCTTCCACAGCGCACACCACAAAAATCGGAGACGAGTCCATGGAAGGAAGACAAATATACAAAAGAAAAAGAGGTATTGGAACAGGCTCCGTGTTTGGGAAAGGTTTTGAGAGTAAGCTCGACTTTTTCTGTTGTGACCTTGAAAGCGAATAAAAGTCAAGGTGACCGTGCCCCTGCTCTCCTCTCCTTGAGCGGCCACGTTGCGCTGACTTCCTCTCTGTGCCAAGGTCTAGAGGATCGATTGACCTCGGCGGCTCAGGGCCGTCGTCGACCCCTCCGAAACTAGCTCAATGTCACCGTTATCTCAAGGTTTCGGAGGATACTCAAAGGACACCCCTGTGCCTTTCTCCACATTTTCTCCAGTTTTCATCCACACCTTGTCCTAATCGCAAGTTCTTTAGAAGTTATTCTGTACATCAGAGCAAGTCGCATTTCATCTTACACCTTATTTGCTTCAGGTTGTTGTAAATCAGGGTTGTCGAATGTTTTTGGGACATATTGAGAAATTTCAGAAGAAGTAGCAGATAACTTGAGTGTTAATTCATTTCTCAAGTATTGCCATCGTCACGTTATCACGAGAGCATCTCATTAATCATTAAGGAAGTATTTTGTGATTTGTGACGGATCGTTTCCGTTTATCTTCTTTTTTCACGCTCTAGCTCTTTGAGCAACGAGTGTTTTGGATTTCTTCCAAATCTCAGAAACCCAATTTTGACTCGTGATCTCATTAAGATTCTAGACTTGCTAAGAGTAAGGCGTAGAGCCAGGTTGCGATTGGACAGGAGAGGTTTTGTTAATTAAAATCGCATTTACTTAACTTAAAGAATAACTTTTGAGTTATTACTTTGCTATTTATTTCGAAGTTAATCCAACTTCCTAATATCCTAATCTCTCAGTAAGTAGTGTGTAACGGTGTGCAAGAGGATTGTCGTCATAATCTCAATTTATTTTATCTTGCCTGATAAAAAGGCGCAAACGTTGTGGGAGGGAGAGTAGAATTTTAAGGTTACATTTAATTTGATATCGGTGCAATTACCGCAATAAAAGTGTTACGTAAGACGTTTTCTGCTCGTTTTTCAGAAATAAGGACCCTTGACATCCAGGTCAGGTCAACTGAAAATGTTCAACAAAATGTGGCCCTTGGCCAAGTCTAACCTTTCTCAGGCGGCTGGCATACCACGGACGAAGGAAAATCTGGGGGAGGAATTGCATGCTGAAGGTAAGGTATTTCTACAAGCGTTTTAAAATTTCGATACTTAAATGATTAAAAGTAATTAAGGAGTCCAATTAAACTTGAAATAAGATTTAAACTTTGTCAATTTTTGATTGCTATACATTTTGTGCAACTTTCGATTTATACTAGTGAATTCTGAATAGTGTTGTGTAAAATAGTATTTCTAATTTCTGTCCGAAATTTGAAAACAGTACGATCCGCTGCTCCTGGAGCTAGATTATCCAACAGTCTCCGCATCAGCCTCGAGCGACTGGAGAAAGCGGAGCGATCAAAAATCGCTGGAGGAGTCAAGGCCGATGGTTGTGCTCCCCTCTTCATTGCCTGCAAAAGAGGGAGCTTGGAGATTGTTCAGTACTTGATTGAAACTTGCGGAGCTGAAATTGAGCAGCGAGGAATCTATGAAGTTGTAGATGAAAAAGCTAGTCATCGCGTAAGTTTTTTTTAAAGTTTTGTTTGTTTTTCAAAAGATGAACTTTCAGTTTTGTTACCTTTAGGTTACTCCGCTCTGGTGTGCCAGCGTGGCCGGGCGCCTGGGTGTGGTCAAGTGTCTCGTCAAGTACGGTGCCAATGTCAACTCCGTTAGTGACACAGGGTCTAGTCCGGTCAGGTCGGCCTGCTTTATGACACACCTCGACATTGTCCAGTTCTTGGTTGAGGAGGCTGGAGCCGACATTCAGCTACCAAACTACAATGGTAATTTTTGAAACTATTTTTAACACCAATCATTCAACGAGTACTTATCGCTGAAGTTAATTAACTAAACTAAAATTCGTGATAGGCGGAACGTGTTTGATTAATTCTGTTCAGAGCGCACCCCTTTGCGAGTACCTCCTAATTCACGGCGCCTCAGTCAATGCCAAAGACATTCAGCTCAAGACGGCCCTACACTACGCAATTCAAGAGCATCGTTTTGAAACGACGAAACTACTGCTTCGCTACGGCGCTGATCCATTCCAGACCAACAGGTACGGGGACGATGCTCTTCAGACCGCTGCCCTCAAGGTTAGTCATAGTCTCGCTCCCAAAATCTATTCTAAGCGATTTTTTTTTAATCTTTAGAATGGATTTGGAACAGAAGTTCTATTTTTTTAATTAGGGAGCAACGCTCATCTTCAATTACCTGATAGAGAACGTGGATGGATACGCGACGGAGCGGCAGGCAGAGATGCTTGAGCTCATGGGCTCCACCTTCATTGACGAGCATCACGACATTCAAATGGCCCTTAGCTACTGGAGGGACTCGGTACACTTAAGGGAGCGTTCTGGAGTGGCCAAACCTAGTCTTCCCTACACACCTCTCTACTCTATTCTCGCAAATTCTACTGACGGTATTTAAAACAAACAAAAAATGGTAGTAAAAGTTCTGAATAATTTGAAATGGTCCTAAATTTTGAATATTTTTTAATTTTAAAAACAGGCCCCGTTGTGCATGTGGAGGAGTTTAAAACGAAGAGAGAGCTGGAAGTGATTTCGAGCGACGTTGAGTTGATGCGGATCAACAGCCTCCTCATGGCGGAGCGAATTCTGGGGAGTTCCCACAAGGACGTGATCTTTCGGATCATGTACCGTGGAGCAGCCTACGCTGATTTGCAGCTCTACCCCCTCTGTATCTCTCTATGGATCTACGCTCTGCAGCTCCGCATTGCCAAGGACTCCATACTCTACGGGGACTCGTGCTTTACGGCACTCGCACTGGTAAAAATTTAAGACAAATACTAAAAAAACGATTTTTTCTAAATTTAACACGATTTATACACTTTGTAAACCTGAAGGACCTAGAATAGTATCTTTACAAAAAAAAAATACAAAAAAGAGTTTTTTGGCTGTTGCTCTTGTTTTGGTAATTATGAAATCGTAAATGAATTTTATACAGTGTTGTATTGTAATTTTGTACAAGGAGGCCTCATGTTGGTGCTCTAATTGTTCCTCATCATTAGAGTATTTTCTTAGGGGCCGAGATCAAGTCACAATTAGAATAAAAAAAAAGTTTTTCATTTATTGTAAAACTAAAAAATATTGTGAAACATATGCCATTCAAACACGCCATTGACAATTTTTCAAATACACTTATCAACAATTTTGATATAGATTTGATTTTCTGTCTTTGTTACAATTGGATCGACTTTGGAAAATTTAGTATTCGAGCTATAAGTTAACTTTTTTTTTCTGCTGTTAAAATTATGATTTTTTTTTCTTGAGCCAAACTGATCAGAAGAAACACAATAAAGGTTTTTTTTTGTCAATTGAAGACGTGTTTCGTGTTCCTCAAGGTATTTTTTTTGTATTAAAGATACGTTTGTACCTGGACTTGGATCGGAATAATGAGCATCATCCACGCTACTTTGCGCCGCTGGAGGCGACGGCCCTCACCTTTACGGCCCTCATGAGAACATACAGCCTTTTGATAGATCAAATTCCTGAAGCATCGAAGCTCGTCAAAATCAGGCCTCAGTTCAAGCGACAGCTCGAGAGCTACGACAGGTAAATTTTTAAATATGAACACCTTTCAGTTGAATTAATATGTGTCCGAATTAAATTAAAAAAAAAAAATTTATTCTATTTTAAAAAATTCATATAGAACTTTTATTTTTCGTAGGTGCCTTCGCTGCTGTACTCATTTACTGTACTTACTGCGAAAAGTCACGAAAACGCCAGAAGAGTGGTTTCAACTGAAAATGGTAAGTTAATATTAGGTCAGTTGAGAGTTTAAAGATTAAAATAGTTAATTAACTTTTTCTTTTCATTAACTTGGTTTTTTTTTTGACGAATGGTTTTACATTTTATATATTTCAGGCAACAACGAGGTTGGTTGAGTATAACCCGAGGATGTGTACTAACGGCGACACGATTTTGCACATGGTAGTCAGCAAAAACAATGTCATTCGAAGCAATTTCTTTATGGAGGATCGTCAGGTAAGTCTCTAAACCCTCAGTTAATTAGTTTAATTAACTTAACTATATTACTTAATGTGTAATTTTAGTTAACCGTGTTTCCAAATACCGAGGTTACGGAGTTTCTAGTTTTATGCGGAGCAGACGTCAACGCTCTCAATGACGCACGGTCCACTCCCCTTCACATTCTAGTCGCAAATGAAGATTATGATACAAAGGTACTAGGCGCTCTTTTTTTAAAGAACGCAAAAGTAAAACCTCAAAGAAAAGTTTGTCGAAAAGGAGTTTTAGAAAAAAGTGATTTTGTTTTAAAATTTGCGTTTTAGATATGTTGAATTCCTGGTGGGAGCTGGCGCTCACGTGGATCAAGTTGACCGCGACAATAAGTCACCTCTGTCTCAGCTCCTAGCGACGCCCTACCCAGGCTTCCGACCTCTAAGTCACGTGTCGCTCAAGTGCCTCTGCGCACGCGCAGTGGGAAAACACGCTATTCCGTTCACACCAACTGATCTACCGAGGGAATTGGCTCAATTTTTAACGCTCCATCTCCCGATTTCGTCATCTAGCGGTGAAAGCAGCAACGGAATTATGAGGATCCTAAGGCGGCGCCTACTTAGCTAATTATTTAAAGCTAAAACTTTAATTTTTAGGAAAATTATTTAAAAAACTGTAAGTTTTAATTATTCTTAGAGAACAATCTTGACTGAATTAATAATCTTAAGCATTTCATGTGTAACTCAATTTTACTCAAATATTTTCATGAATCGAGTCAAATTTCGTTCTTAAACGTTTTGTCGTCCTTAAAATTGTAGTAGATTTGGTGAAGGTCCGGCTTTTGAAATTTGGAACTTTTTAAAATAGTAGTAAGAGTATTTATTTAATTTACTTTTCGAGAAATCTCGTTTATTAGAAAATTTATTCCAAAGTTCGTTTTTAGAGAGAGACAGAAATAAAGCTGGGTGCGTTTGCGTACTACACAATTTAAAATAACTTTGAATTTGAGAATTTATTTGGCCCTTAAGGGTACTCGAGGCCTAGGACGTATATGTTTGGCTGTTTTAATAAATTTTAAATGAGATTCGTGTAATTAACTTTTATCTTAATGGACTATTTGACCTTAGTTTTGAATTTAAATCGAAAATCAACTTTTTATTAAGAAAAAATAGGTTATTTGATCTTGCAATTGATCTTGAGCATATTCTCAGGAAGTTTACTTAATGAAAAATAATGGGATATTGACAATAGGAAAAGGTGGTCATTTTTAGGCTTAAAATACTTGTTACGGCATCAAAAATCAGCTAGTTTTCCAGTAGGACTTGGTCTGTTTGAACAATTTGTTGGGTGTTTGAGCAATTTTTTAAAATATTGTTCAAATAGAAAATAAAATGACTGTAAAGGCAGGCAGTAAAACTAAATTGCGGGGAGCACCATTGGGGCTAATTATTTCAGGTGTGGTCGTAGCAATTGTGACATTTGGACTCATGTTTGGGGGCTTCAACAAAATCATCAAAACAGCAATTAGCATGGTACTGTTCAAATATTTAAAAAAAATTAATAGTTTGTAAAGTTTTAAAGTTTTTCAAACACGTTTTTTTTTTAATTTACCAAGAAACCCCACAACATTATTCAAAACCAGACGGTTTAACTAGTGGAGTAATGTTTTGTAAATTCAATTTAGCAAAAAAAATGCAGACGGATGTTTGACGATACAATGAAATTTTTTTCTTTTTATTTAGTTTATTTTTTTTTATTTTAAATAACACTTATTTAAATTAAAAAATTGAGATTTCATCTGCTGAAGTTCAAATTAAAAAAAAAATAATTTCATATTAAAAAAAGATATTTTTTATATTTTTTGTATTAGAAAGTAAGGTTAGTGAACAATTCAAACACGTGGAATCAGTGGAAAACTATTCCAATTCCGGTGTACTTGAGAATTCGCGTTTTCAATATCACGAATCCAGAAGAGCTTGAGTTTGGCCTTAAACCTCGCCTCGTCGAAATGGGCCCTTATGTCTACAGGTAGAGCACAACTGTCAACCTGGACTTTTAATTGACCAATCAAAATTCATTTAACAAAGATTTTACACCTTTAATTAAAATTATAATTTAAATGTAATTAAAATAGAGAGACAATTTTCAAAGTGGATATAACGGCCGACGAAGAGGCGGATACAGTTCGCTACCGTCAAATTCGATATTACTATTTCGAAAGAGAGCTCTCAGGCGGCGACCAAGATGATATCGTGACAATGATCAACATTCCCTATGTCGTAAGGCGACATCTTGACCTTTGACCTTTTATAATGGTCATGTTGACCTTCTATTGACCTAATGACCTTTCCTTAATTCAGGGTGTTGCAAAACTGGCTCATCTATTCACAGACGTGGACTTTTTGCTCTATAAACTGGATGAAATGATGGCGAAGAAGGGCGAGAAGTTAACACGGCGTGAAAAAGTGCGTGACCTCCTTTTCGACGGGTTTTCGGTTCAAAATTTTGTGGATTTAGCAAATGACCCCATGGTTCAAAGTGCAGGCGAAGTCAAATTACCTGAAAAAATTTTGGACGGAAAAACGAGCATGTTTGAAGACGTGAGTTTACGCTTTTGATTTTTTGAAAAATTCAAGTTTTCAAACTTTCACAAACTATATTAAAAAAAATTCCAATATAATAAAAACAAGATGCTCTTATCGTGAGTGTGTGAAGAAGGGGGGGTATGCTTTTTGTTGTTACCCTTACTTTTACTCTCACCAAAAAATGAATGGAGCAACTGTGCCGTTAAAAAGTACATTTAAAATTTAGTTTTAAAATGTCACTAGCCTAACACGCCCGTTATATCACAGGTGAATTCAAAAAAATATTGAAATCCTCCTGTCTTAAAACGGGCGTGTTTGGCAATTATGTATTTTTTTTACAAACGGTTCGAAAAATCTTCAACGTAAACGTCGAACGAAACTTTTTATTTTCAGTTTCGGCTCTAGTCTTATTTTCAAGGTAACTAAGTTAAACAAATTTGCTTATCAGCGGGGGCAAAACTATTTGATTAACGGCGGGTACAAACAATTTGTTTGCTTTTGCTTACTGCAACAAAAAGAAATAAGAAAATGAGAAAGTGACACACTTGGAGAATGGTAAAGCAAATGTTGCTCAAATGTTTTCTTTTTGTCATTTTAGAAAAACGGGACTGACGATGGTGAGTTTTCGTTTTGTTTCACGTTTTTTAAACAAGAATTTTTATTAATAATTATTCTCTTCATGATAGATGTATCTTAAAACATGAATTTTTAATTTTGTTTATTGGATTTTGTTTTAAATTTAGGTTGGTTTGTTATTCAAACTGGAAAGAGAAATAGCGCTGATTTTGGGCGAGTCGTTAGTCACAACGGTATGGGAAGTTTCATGGCGTACAGCGGTGAAGACTGCAACGTCATCCGCGGCACTGACGGCATCATTTTCCAGCCCTTCCTGGAAGAGGGCATGACCTTAAGGGTCACGGTGCCAGGTCTCTGCAGGTCAATCACCTTTGTCCACAGTGGCATCGTCTATTACGACGGCATTCCTGCCTACCGCTTCCGTCACCCACGCTCCATGTACGCATCGGGACAGAACAACCCTGCCAACGCCTGCTTCTGCCCGGTCAACCAGACCTGTGAGGTCGAAGGGGTCATTCCTGTCGCACCCTGCTTTGACGGTTAGAGGTCAACGACCTTGTCAAAAACATGACCTCTGTCAATTTTGAAATGAATTTTAAAACAAAAGTTAAACATACGGAAGTTCAGTGAATTTAAAAACAAGAGCTTTTGTAATGCAGAATTCTGCTTTTTTTTAGGAATAGGTATCGGGTAGATTAAAACCAAATTAAAATATATCAATATAGATCATATAGATTAAAATAGCTTACAATAATTTTGAAAAAGAGCTACATTCTGTAACTTTGTTTTTTAATTTTCTATAGCTTCACTTCCATACTCAAATTTAAATTTTATAACGCCTTATATCAGAAAATTAAATAGTTATTTAAGTTTTATTTAAGTTTGTTTGTTAAGTTTAAGTTGAGTTTTTTAGAAATTCATTCTAATTGAAAAAAAAATTGATAAACCTAATTGATTTAAAAATTGATTTTTTATAATGATATTTGATTTTGAGCATTTCTTATTCTATTTTGTGTAACGTACAAGGTGCTCCACTGATGCTGTCAATGCCGCATTTGCTCTTTGTTCAACCGGACGTTCAAGATTTGGTTGAAGGGCTTCATCCAGACCCTGAAGTGCACTGGGGGTACTTGGACTTGAATCCAGTAAGGATTTAGTGCTTTCTATTTTTGTTTTAAATTCCAAATTTTAAAAATTCTAAATTTGAAACTAGACTACTGGAGCGTCCCTTGCAGCTCGACACCGACTTCAATTTAACATTGAGGTTTCCAATTGGCCCTCAATGCCCACTTTCGCCAATGTCACGTCTCACATCATGCCAATTCTCTGGATGGAGGAGGTAAGGCAAACATGTCAAAATATACAGAGCGTTTTTTAAGTAGGAGTGCCAAGTACATATCCATTAAAAATAAAGTCTTATTTTTAAAAAAATATTCGTCAATAACTTTTTTTTTGATAAAATGGTAGAAACATAATTTAACCTTTCATTGACAACTTTTCCTTTTGTTTGTTTGATATTAAATTTAAATATAAATTTTTGTACAGGGTGGCACTTTGGAGGGCCCAAATAAATCTACGCTCAAGCTTCTCACCAGCGTCCTTACAGGGTGGTCCGTCATTTCTTGGCTTTTGCTCCTCATAGGAATTGTCCTGCTTCCAGGCCTTGCATTTTTGCTCGTTTTCATGCGCCAGAAAAAAGATGAAGTGAAGCTCATAATGAATCCCTCGGGAGAAAAAGACACAACGTAAATTTTTAAAAAAATCAAAATTTTGAAAATTTTAGTTAATTAAAATAAAAAGTTTAGCAATATTTGTCCATGTTCCACTTATAAGAATAATAGCCTATAACTAAAAATTAGGCTTAATTACCTAAACATAACCCAAGAATCACCTAGGAAGGTCTTACAACCTTGTAGTTTAAAAATAAAATTGAAAAAAAGAGAAAAAAATGTTGACAATGTTAGATAATTTTTAAGAAATGTTGGCAATATTTCTGCACTGCTCCACTTATAGAATGTCAATTAAGAATCGGCAGGTAGTCAACAGGTAAATAAAATAATGTTTACCGGCCTTCCTTGGACATTACGACCAAAAAACATGAAATTTGTATTTGGAATCCTCCATTATTTAAGGCATAAAAAAGGAGGAAGAAAAGCTTTGACTGCATGTTGCTTCCTAGAAAAAATGCTTCCTTCTAAAAAAAATGCTTCTGGAAAGTTCAGTCCTCATTTAAAATTTAAAACATTTTAGAACATTGCCTCTGATCATGAAACATTATTAATTGAACTCTAACATTTTACTAGCGAAAAAGAGGACTTTTAGGCTTTAGCCAGACTTAGGAGTGAGAGTGACATATTTAGAATAAGTTACTTGTTCAAATTGCGTAGTTGTTCTAAAATTTAAAAAAACAGCTTGAAAATGGGATTTTTTAAAAAATTACCGTGGCTGATGATGATCTTTGGGGGCGGAAGCCTTCTCGTTCTCATTCCAATGATTCTCGGAGGATTTGACGCGATTCTACATTTTGGCGTCGCATTTGTGAGTTTTTCAAATTTTAAAAAGACAAATTGAAAAAAAAATGTTTAAAAAAGTTTAGTTTTAATTAGAAATAATAATAATTATTAATTTAATTTAATTATTGAATTATGCGGATAATGTTAAAGCAGATTTTATCATGACATGATGTTCATGACCCAGATGAGCAATAAACTAAATTATAATATTAACCCTTTATAACGACATTTCATATATCTGTATTTTAGCTTTAAAAAAA
>VYYI01000871.1:0-24717 GCA_021029175.1 Bilobella aurantiaca
TTTGCACAAAGTTTTTACGTTAGAACTTATGAAACCTTTTTTAATTTGCAAAACATTTTTCTCGGAGCTGACGAACCTTTAGAAAATAAAATTATGAACGTGTTTGTTTAAGCAAAGGCTCATTGGCAAAACAACTTAGCCTTGTCAGAAACAAATTTGCATGTACCAAGTTTTAACGTTCTTTGTCTTTGTGGTATCACAATTATTACTTTGCCTAATGGTGTTTTGTAGCTCGGTTTTACTCACAAGCTAATTGATGTTATTGCTATTTTATGTTAATGTTAAACAAAATTTTTGTTTGTTCTCAGCAAACTATCTTGTACATCGCCCATCACATTCATTCCGAATTTGAGACAACAAAAATGTAAACCTCAAGTTTCGTTAAAAGTGTGTATAACACACTTTTAGTCCGGCCGGGGTTTCTTGTGCATTTTGAATTCTATAACCATTGGCTGACTGGCTAATATTCGTAGTTCACCATACGTTTTCGTTTGGAACAATCCAATGAATATTTCAAGTGCTCGGTGTACTGCGATTTAAATAGGAGGTAAAAAAAAGTGTCTTAATGATGAATAATTTGTAATTAGTATTATTAATTTTTGTATTAATATTTTATTTATATTAATTTAATAATTTTTAGTTTTTAAAAAATACTAATTTTTTTCAAATTAATTGTGTGCAATTACAAGTTTAGGAAGGCTAGAAACTGTCTAAATTTCAAATGTAAATTTTAGTAACGTGATGCTATTATTATTTGCTTGACATTTATAATGCTGCCATTAGCTTAGAGTTGTCATTTTTAACGTTGACCTTGGCAACCTTTAACTGATTCTGTTGCCCGCTTCGGCCATAAAATTGTATAAAACAGTATCTCCTGCATATTAGCTATCTGCTACATACTGCTATCTCCTATAGACAACTCAGTATACTATCCGAAGCCAAGTTTGTGAAGAAAACAGGCGTTAAAGAGGTTTAAATTAGGACGAATGATTTTGAATAAGGGATGCCCAATTGAGGTGAATTTTTGTTCGGCTTAAGCAAGAGAGGAAATAATGATGTGGAAATCCTATCAAATAAATCTGGTGTCGTTAGATATAGATGAGGCCTTTGTTATCGATTACGAAAATATCCAAGGCAATTATTTTAGTTCAAGATAATTGTTTCAATTCTAAATCACTTACAATTTTTAATTGGCATTATAATCATAATGACTTTTTTTATTTATGGAACGCTATCAAAAATTCAACAAGAAATATTTTCGGCTTTCTACTGGAATTCCAGGCCCATATGACCTTTATGCAAAAGTACACTTAAGGGTACTTAAAGGGTAATGACTGTCTTTTCATACTAAGGTAGCAAAGCGCAAAGAAATTAATATTTGTCTTACTTTAGAGGGTCATTTGCGGAGGGATAAAAATAGAGGAATAGTGTTGGGTCACCTGGGTAAATGTGACTAGCATAACTTTTTGTTTCACGCAAAATTTTTAAAGCATTGAAATCGTATACGAGAACACCAAATTTACGAACAGTAACTCTTGGTTAGGTTTGAATTGAAATTCGACCATAAGAAAAAAAATTGTACTCCCAGCCGTAAACAAATCAGAGAATGTCTAATATAGAAAGACCTGCATTTACCAACATAGAAAGAGTGACTATAGACATCATATTTGTCTCTTCACTATAAAAAGGAACACTACTCGATATGTGGGAGATAAATTACTATTGTATACAAAACGATGAAGCTTCAGTTGGTAGCAGCGTTCTTTGTGATAGCTATTGTCGGTGAAATTTGTGCAAATGATGAGGTAAGTATCGATTGCTAGTTGACTGGTAGCCAAACCATTTAATCTAGTAATTCGCTTAAGTTAATTAATGGTCTAATTAATTAGTATTTTACTATTTAAATTATAGGATTTAAAAAAATTGATGTTGTTAAGCATCATAGTCATCATAGTTTTGTTAGACATAGTAGTTTGTTTTTCGCATCCCGTAATTTTTTTTTTGCAGGTGTACATAAAATTTCCCATTAACAATACAATGTTTTTGGCGGAGGGGTGCCCTTTACCGCGGTTACAGTAAGTAAGCCTGTTACATATTACATATAAAAACCCTAATTTGGTCGACGTAGGTTAATGCCCGGTATTGCATTATTTTGGTGGAACAAAAACCTAAATATCAACCCCTAAAAAACCCAAGTTAAAACCTAAAACCTTGTACGTTCTTTTTAAATGCTTAAAATCGAAATTATCTTTCTGAACGCAACAATTTTAACTCTTTAACTCTTGCAATCCACAAAACTTGGAAAGTAAGTGTTTTAAGGGAGAAAGTTCCATTTGACACGGGAACTTACAAATTTTAAAAATTAAAAGCATTCTTCTACCGGATTTTTTTTGCTGATTTGTTTTCCGACAAAAAATTTCCGTTACAGTAAACGTGATCCTCAAGACCAACCACCAACTGCCTACAAAATCTCGACCAATCAAAAAATCGTGGAAGTTTCACCTGAAAACACATCAAGGACAATAAGCTTCGATGAATTTTTAAAAAAACTAATGGAGCATCAGGCGAAGTACCTGGGAATCGTGAAGTATCCCATATTCTTTGCAACTGTAAATCACGCTTTAAACTTGGAATTAGAGGCTTCAGAGTTAGACGGTCTTTGGAAACTGGGTGTAGTATGTGGCACAGCAATGTTCGGCCGTGGCGAAATGTACATAGGCATTGTCACAAAAGTAAGTAACCCTGTCATGTGAACCAAAAACCGAAAAAAAATGCAGATATTCCTAAACCTAACTTTCATGCATAGACCATTCACGCCAGACTCTCGTACTACAAGGAACAATCTAAAGGGCCTCAAGAGCACATCATTTTCTCAAGTGGTATTGGGCTGTACCAACATAATGAACCTGAGATAAATAAACTACAAAGCATTTATTACAAATTTCAGAATAGAGAAGTGTAAGTTTCAGGGAAACGCATGGTTCAAGTTGAGATTAATAAAAAAAAATCATTTTAGCTATAGCATCATAGTGTCAAAAACGCAAGAATCTGCAGCGGACTACACAAAAGTGATAAATGCTCTGCGTGACACTTCTATTCAACTTCACATAACATTGGATTGGAAACTACCAGCTAACGACTTGAGATGGTGGCGTATGAAACCAATACTCACAACACTGCACTTGGAAGACGACTATGGAATATTCCGTTTCTACATTTTGCCTATAGAAGTTGTGAGCTTACGTAAAATTTTTGTGCCTCCTGCGGTCGGAGCACGGGCTCCTTGTCGGTTGGGGTATATTAGAGTGGCCTAGACAAAATATCAAAGTCCCAACCGAGCTCAAAAGGCAAAGTTAAAAAAAACTTTTTTGTTCCAAACGTTCAAAAAGGTTTAAAACCCGAAAAAGAGAATCATCGAAATGTAAAATTTTTTTTGAAAAATTGAGTCTGGGCATTGATTTTCAAAAGACGTCGATTTTGGTAATGTCAAGTGAAATGTAATGTAAAGAGCCATCGAAATGCGGAACATTTTTCCGACAACATTGACAAACCACAATCTGGCTTGTATTTATTCTTCAAGTTATTTGTTTATTAGGCATTGCACACAATAACTCACTTTTGTATTTGCAGTACAAGATGCGCTTCTGTTTGGAACATTCAACTTACATCACGGGTTCGGTGTTAGGTGATATTAAGAGGAGGTAAAAAAGAGAGGAATATTGGTAACTAAATATTTCATAAGTTTAGCAAAGCATAAACATGCGAGATATGCAGAAAAAAAATACTCAACCTGAATACTAACATATCCTAAACAAAACTCAACAAAAAGCATTTTACATGTAGACATTACATTGTTAACATATGTAAATTTATTAAGGTTAAGTTGCCTATCTAGCCTATTGCATATCTTCTACCTAATATCTTTTACACAGGCAACTACATATACTAAGCCACAACATGTTTGTGGAGGAAAACAATAGGAAGGAGGCAGTCATTAAACCGTCAATATTCGAAAATGAAATAATAGTTCAGTTGGCTAAGGAGTCTATTAAAAAAAACGAGAAAGAGTGCTGGTCATCCCATAAAACATATCCTGTTCCGTCAGGGACAAATTGGCCCTTGGTTTTGGACTACGAATCTATCGAAAACAACTCGACGATTTCGATATAGTTTCAATTCTGTGTCACTCTCAAAATGCCAAACTCAATATTTCCTATTTGCTTACATAAATTGTGTACTGTTATGGAAATAAAGACGTTTGCGTAGTTTAGGTTTAGGCCTAATTTTTCATATCCTTGGTCGTAACTGCAGGTTTAGGTTAGGTTTATGTTCAGTTGATTTCAGTGAACTTGACAACGTACTACAATATCATTTCAGAACAGTTTTGCTATAAATATGTACGCGAGATAAAAATTATCTTGTACTTCACACTATGTCAGATATCGACTCCGTCCTTGCTACATAAGCCTTGGCGCTACACTAGCTTTGGAGCGTAGCATCGACACAACTTACGTCTTTGCGACCAAGTATCATCCTATGTTGTACTAAGAATTCAGTAAACGTTATTCCTACTTTTATGTGGTATATTTCAAACACCTATTATAACTAATTAAACCGATGAAACGAATCTAACCGTCCTAATGTAACATTTAACTATTAACTATGTAACTATTATACTTTAATGCCTAAAAAATAAATTGTTCCGATATAAAAAAAAAAAACTTTTGTCATTGTTTTCGACAAATTTGGGAGCACCTGACCACAGACAATTTACCGCCAACCTGGTTTTAGCATAATTACTAGTCAAGAAACCGGTGATAGGACAGGGCCCATTTTCATTACTTCATTTATTTAAGAAAATGTGTTTGTATAAGATGCTCGTATATGTTAAAAAGATTATGAACTAGACATATTGTGTGACCGTTTCCCTCCTCTTTTCTTTTTCTTGTCATTATCAGAAAATTCCCATCCAAACGCCCTCAAGTCACTTGACGCATTTCTCTTTTTCCCTTTTATTAAAAGTTGTTAATATAATTAAACTAATAAGGAATCGTTTGTAGTTATCTTCACCGCATGTCATTCACTTAACTGTAAAACTTAATTTCCAAAAGTTAATTAAGTAGCGTTTGCTACTTTGCTTTTTCTGTCCGGCCGTCGTTCCGGGTACCTTGATTATCTGTTCATTCGAGTTTCCGAGATCCCTCCGTGCATCAAAAATCCTTCCAATTCGCTGCTATTTCACTATGGTTCCGCATTTCACAACAATGTAGAACAGCATCAACGTTCATCAAAATCTTTACTCAAATCCCATTTATTAGACATTCAACTAACCGAAACAAATAAGCTGTCATAAAAATACCCTCATCTAATTGTAATATTTTTCTTTTTACAATACATTCCTTTATATTCTTACTCTAACGATAGATAATCATAATAGACTGACCAAAAAATACGTCATTATTAAGAAAAAATCACTGAAAGCTTATTTTAAAAGCTCACCATGGTGAGAAATAAACTCATCTCAATCAATCTTAGGCACTACAAAATATCTCAAACCTGTTTTCGGATATGAGCTTATTGAGATCAGACCTAGTTCAAGCTTGTTTTTGTTTGACCCCAAGTGACCCGTCTGGGGTAGAAGGTCAAGGTTGTTGGGTAGGGAAAAGAGGAAAAAAGAGGTGCACTGGGAGTCGATCTCGGCAAAGCAAAAAGTAAGGTTGTTCGTGTTACCACGAGACAAGGTGCCCCTTATGCCCAAAGAGGCCAAACCAAGACGCTTTTGCTTTGCTAAACCACTTGACTGCCCGCCTTAACTTCTGGTCTCCATAATGGAAGCCTCAACCACAACGCCTCACGTTAATCCGTCCAAGGCCAGCTCACAGCCAACATTTTATCCCGTTTAGGTTTAGGTCACGTTTATGCTCGATTTTTTTTGGGTGACCCAATTTTGCAAATGAATTATTGATGGCTGGGATCTATCGCTCTGCTTACGTTTACCCTTCTTGTTTGTTGCAAACCACGGAGTCAATACTTCGGCACATTGTGACTAATGCTGTTCACAATGCTCCTAATTTTACATTTTTGTAAAAACAACCCTTCTTTCCAGAATTGACCCTCTATTGTTTAGCTCCCCAACACGTGTAATACCCTACCATAATTCTAAAAAACTTTTACCCTTTTTCTAAAACTTATTCTAAAAACCCCAAATTCTACTCGAAAAGAGTAGGATTTTACTCCATTCTTCCCCTATTAAATGGACATACCTTGCCATTCCTAAGTCAGTCTCTACCAATAAACCAACTGGGCGAAAGTTCTGGCCAAAACTCCATTGCTGCCTACTTTTTTCTCTGTCTGCCTTCAAGGTCATCCTGGGTCAGAGGTCAACTTTGGCCTAACTAGCCTGTCTACTCTCTACAACATTCCACCACATCATTGGCCGAATCTCTCACCACATCACTCCATACACTCAATTACCCCCGCGGTACTTTGAGTTAGCGCCTCATCATTCTCTCAAAACCAGGAAAATTGCAGCTCCTTGAGCAAGCGCTAGCAATTCCCAATTCAACACACCCAACCCTCAACAGCCCTGAGGTCACGCCGATTCTTTCAAATGTTAATTTTACTATTAGTAGTATTGAGTCGACTCAATACCCTAATTACACCGCTTTCAGTTATTATTAAAATAAGCTCTATTGACTATTCTCTCCAAAAAAAATACAAGAATACATTAACTTTGTAAAAAGAGCGTTGCTGCGCGGCCCATTTTTTGCTACCATATTTTGTTAATTCAAAAAATAAATTTTTAGCAAAATCTTTTGTTCAATTTTTAGTGCGTGAAGTGCACTTGAAACCTTTGTGCGAGGATCTCCCTCTACTTTGCTCCTTAACATAAATGAGTCATAATGATAATAGATATCTGATAATTAGAAATCTGATTAATAGATAACTATAAGATTTACTTCAATTCTTAAATTGGCTTTAAATATCATAAAAGTAAAATATTTTATTAGGTATTCTTTAATTGAAATATGTATATTAATTATTAATATTTATACAATTTGGGAATATACTAATTACAATTAATTTTTTACCAATAACAATATGAACTTTTAGATTACGCGCCAAACAAACTATTGTTACAGAGTAAATTTAACATGTATATGTTATTTGAATTATTATTACAATGTTTTAATTAGCATTAGAAACTGTTTTATTATAGTTTATTATAGAAGAGATTATTTTGAAAGAACTTATGTCTAGCTCAAGCCAGCGGGGACCAACAACACACAACACTAACCTACACCGACCAGCTCACCAGATAAAGGTTGTTTAGGGCGGTTAGAGGGCCAAGGGTCAAGTCACCTTACCTTAAAGGGCAAAAGGGATCATGCTGCCCTTACGCAATTAAAGGTCAAGACTTGAACCTACTTTTACGAAGGATCCTGACTTTAATTAAGCTCCGAAAGAGCACAGAGGCTGCGACACCATAGTTCAAGGGTCACATATTGAAGGGCCTTACCGCCGAAATTATTTAAACAGAAAGAGAAACTGTTGTCCTTCAAGAAGAAAAACACTAACTATTGTTGTAGAAGGACGAAGGCCAGAGAACAGGGATGAGCTCTTTCGTCTTCAGCATTCCGTCAAAGTCCCCTCCTAATGCACTGGAAATCAACGCAGTTGCTAATTACAAGAATTTGTACAATTTTTCTACGGACGCATGTTGAGTGTTACTACGGTTTGTTATGTATCGGATGCTTGAACACTTCAGCCGGGAATGAGCCCTTAACCTCAAAATGACATGGAAATTTGAAACCTTACTTTTGCTAGAAACAAATTACTGAAATTCTTATTCTTATTCCAGGAGCTCCCTACGGCACCCCAAATTTTGTATTTCATTCTAATAATTTAATTGTGTCTTGTTAAACTTTTATTTGTTTTTTTGTTGTTGTTTGTTTTTTATATTGAATAATTTTTTTTTAAAAGACAGTGGCAAGCGAACTTTTTAGAGGAAATAACATTCTGGATAAGGCCACTTCTCGACCAATGCCAGCCAAAAAATGGGACGTCCTTCCGCCTCGCAGGCGGCGAATGAGGAAAAAAGTGATGAACATAATGAACTTTTAAATTAGATTTTTCAAATTCCAATATTTCAACCTGCGAAATTCAAAATTCTAACCACATTTTTCCAATATTTAACTGTTGTTAATTATCAACAACATATATCAACTTATAAATTTTTATTGGAGATCGAATAGTTTAAGAGGTAGCAAGTCAAAACCGAGAAACCTAAACCGAAAAAAAAAACTGAGAACGACCAAAACCGAAAAAACCTAAAACGAGAAAACCAAAACCAAGAACCATGCTGATGGCCGTTATCGGTTTTGGTTGGTTAAGCCACAAAAAAGTCTTTACACTTGGTTTCCCCTTAAAGAATGACCTGAAAGGAAAGGCCTATCCTCTCCCTTTGTGTTTGCCCGTATCTTCGTAGCTAGGCTGCTCAAACACAGGATATGAAAGTGCTCCGACAAGGTTTCCCTTCAGGCTTGTGAACATGCAGAAGATGTCCATCATTTGTATATAACTTTGTAATTTCAATGTATGCGTATCAATCCTTCTACGACATCCCGAAGTCAAACAAGTCATCTAATTCCGCGACTAAAATTATTGAAGTATACATCTGTTACGCAAAATAAAGTGAAGCAATTTCTCCAATCAATTTGCCTGGGAACACATTTCTTCCAAGTAGTCATTATAGTTGATACATGACAAATATTTTCCAAAGCATATATACTATACATATATATCATATGTATATAAAAAGTTTCACAAACAGCGGATGAATTTTTTTTTCCAGAAATCTTCATGGGTTGGCAACAACATTCAGATCGCATCGCATTTTTTGGTTAAACAACAACAACAAAGCCAAAGTTTAGAACTTTTTTTTATTTATGGTGTCAAATATCAGCGTTGATACGTTGTTTATTAATTGGTAAACCGCTGCACACCCACATCATCTATTACGGTATTCTCACCAATGACCTTTGAATTATTTGCAGATTTGCAATTAGTTGTGTTTTCACAAATGAGTGTTCTGTACTAGTGATTTTGCTTCCGGTTAAACCCTTGCCTATCAAAATACATGTCGAAAAACCTGTAGAAAAGTCTTTTAACAGTCTTTTAATCCAATGGAGTACTCTAAAGGAGCAGTGGAAGCAGCTTTTGCTACTTAATTATTAATTAATTGGACTCAAAATTATAATTACAGCAACCTACGCCGAGTGTCATTTCATTACAGTTACAAACGGCATTAAAATAGTTCAAGATTCCCTTTGTTATAAAATTTTATTTCATTTGAGGTAGCTATAGCGTTATAGAGCATAACTCTGACTAGTTGGAATGGTAGCGCACATAGAACATTTTACGACAACCATAGCATGAATCGCCAAATATTCCGTTTCCTGCAGTAAACAAGCAGCTTATTTTCTTATTGCACCTACAAAAATTTGCATAGTGTACTCAGGTTACAAAAATCGTTATTATCACTAAGGAATATGGTCATTAGAATAAAAACAAATACGCTTCTTACCGTGTTTCAATTTTTGACTTTACACATTTTTACATTGCTTAACTGAGTCAGTGCAATCTGACAACTCTCCAATTTTGCAAACGTACAAAACCGCATCAACAGAGGTATGTCTTCAATCGGACAACTGAGTTGACACTTAAAACCTTTGGGGAGAGACCACATAGGGTGGTCATTTCCCAAATATTTAAAATTGTCGTGAAACTCCGTTTTCTCGACGTTTGGTGCAACGCATTTTGAAGTGGAAGCGGAAGCAGCCAAGGTAATTTTCAAAAACAACTGTACCAATGCAGAAGAATCACAAGTATAAAGGCGCTTCCACACCAACAAGCTTCAAGCAACGTTCGCTGCTGATGCGATTTGTCACAACTTTCTGCTTGTTGTGTGTTGCTGGAACCCACCATGCAATTTCAAACCCGCAGGTCATAAATGGCAGACGCCACAACAAGTTGCGGCTGTAGCTGCCTTTTGATGTGGAAGGCTTTAGCATCAAGAGGTCACCAGTGTACTTTGACATTTTTTTCAAAAACTGAAACATGTCTTATGATAACCTCAAGAATAACCTTATACGTAATTTTTTTATGAACTAGAAGTGAGACACTTTCTTAGTAAAGTTTTTCTCTGCGGACAACCATTAGGTCAAATCCAATGTCAAAGGTCACACTTTTTGATTAACGAAACCAAAAAATTGTATTAAGCTAAATTATTCCTTTTAGTAAAGTAATCAACTTTTACTAATGTTGTTTTGACCTAATTTCAACAGGAAATTTTTGAAACTGGTTTCATTAGATAACCTCGGACGGTGACTCACAGAGTAAAATTTTATAAGGAAAAGTTGCTCAGTTTTTTTTATTTTGAACAACTTTTGTAATGGTCATTTTGTCGTTTATAGGGGAATCGCTTTTCAAGAAAAAATTGTATTAATCGACTCCATATGTTATTCGAAAACTTATACACAAATCCAGAAAAAAAATTTGCAAAGTATTTTGAAATTTTTTCCCGAGTAGGTCCAATTCACCCAAATTTTCTATCAACTTTGATATTACTACCGGTTTGCCTTCAACAGATACTCGAATTCAAGTGGTGGTATATCAGCAAAATAGAAGTAATTTCCTCCGGAATAACCCGTAATGCTCAATTAGGTTCTAAATTGCCAGTGATATATCTCTTGAGCCTTCTGCGGAACTATCTTTTAGCTCTAGTACCTTTTTTAGTTTATAAAATTTATGGGTTTCAGTAAATATGGTTACAATTCTCAAAAATAAACTATCCATTGGAATTTGTAAGGAAAATAGAAATGTAGCACTTTGGAAGCTCGTGGGATTGTACGAGTTGTTTCAGGGACAATCAAGTTTGCCTTAGTCAAAAAATTTCAAAGAACGTAATTCTACTTTAAGTTGCCATAATCAGAATACACAAAAGCTGAAAATATAGTGCTATAAAATATATGCTACGTCCGCTCAGCCTCCTATTGGCTCATCATAGTTCATAGAAACCGGTGTTTAATAGTTACCACACAGTTTTAACTCGGTTGTCAATATTGACCTCATCGACACACTCATCAATCCGAATCAATTTCAAACAGAACGCATGAAATTTAATGCAAGATTGCTAAACAAAATTCATGATTTAGTTTCGAAATTTTAATTTAGTTTCATTATTAAAACACGGGGTAAAACAACTTGGAACACTTACCCCTTATGCGCCAACTCTAAAATGGAAAACAAATTTATTGGAACATGTGAAAATAGGAAAAAAAATTCTGTACTAAACACACATATATACGTCAGCATGATTGCTTAAGCCATCCTAGGACTGAGTACCCGAAAGGGACCCCTTCAAGTCCTTAGGCCTATGTTTTCAATTTTAAGCGTTGTCATGTTTAATACAATTAATAAGTTGAAAAGTTAAACAGAAAAACCGAGTAGGTATTAAGGCACACAGAAGTGAAGGAGGAATCTTAAGGGAAGCCCTTCCATAAGAGGGCATATTGACTGGAATTCACCGACATAATACAAATTCTAAAAAAAAAATTGTTAGCCCGACATATCTATGCTACGGCTTGCTGTGTAGTTACGAGCGCCAAATCCAAATAACACAATTTTTTTTAAGTCTAATTAATATCACTATAGAAAATTTACAGAAACGGCTTAAAAATGTGTAATTTTGCAAGATCCGGTCTTAGTTTCTTGCGGCGGTATACCATATTTCTGTGGCGGTCGGGCGGAAGGTGAAAAAATACAATGTAAATTTTGTTTAGAAAAAGTGCTTAAAAATCTCCAATTGCAAAGGTTTCAAGTGTGTTGATGAATAATCGATTTGTGGTGGCTCGTTGTCTAGCATGTGCGGTGTTATAAATGTAGAAAAAAAATCGTTTCACTCTAGCTTGGAAACGGCAAAAAAAATTGTTGCCTTTGTTTAAAAAAACAATTTGAAAGTAGATTTATACAACTTACGAGTACAATCGTAACATGAAAAACAACTTTTTCGGAGCTGAAATTTTTAGCAAGCAGTAAAGTAAATTGTTTTGAAAACATTTTACTTTGGCGAAAAATAACCTTATGCAAACTATTATGCTCCACCTCACTCAAATTTCAAAAAATTTCATGAGAAATACAAAATCTTGTTGCCAAGGCCATGTCTCTGTCGACAATGCCCTGCCTAGACCCGCCGTGACTAGGACAAAATGTACCCCTATGTTCAGCTCTTGCAAAAAAAAATCCTCATTTACATACGCCATTTCTCAAGCACTCATTCCCAGGCAAGTTGTTGCGACGACCCCGCCGAGTAGACCCGTCGAATGTTCACAGTGGTGTGACAACATAAATCCTAGATATCCCAAAAGTACCCTTAAGGGTTCAATAATCAAATTTATTTGGCAAAATCAAAAATTGCAGTGTTCTAGAATGATCACAAAATTAATTCAGATTTTTTTTTAAATCTTGCTTCCACGCTCAATTCTATATGTAATCTTGATATTTGGTTTCATTTAATTGGTACGCAAGCTACATACATATGGTATTAAGTTTTATTACAATAAAACCACCATTGTAAATTGTTACCATTACTACCAATACACCCTACAGAAATCTTCAAAAATTTATTTTCCGAATCCTAAATCAGTTACCTTATATAAACTCGGTTTTGCAGTAGGGTAATGTTTAGACTACTACTATAAAAACTTCAAGTAAATTTAAGGCAGTTCAAGTGCAAGTAAAAATTTCTCCGATCAGGAAAAGAAAATGAAGCATCAGTTCTTAAGAACCCTCTTTGCTTTAACAGTTATGTGCGAAATTAATGCACAGGTAAGTTTGGGTTATTCGCTAGTTTGGGTTTAGTCTAATTACTAATTCGTCTCTAAGAACTTTCAGTAGTACTTATAATATATATTATATTTCATATATTATATATTCAGCATAGTACTACTTTATAGTAGTACTATACATTCTCATAACCAAACAAATATATTTAAAAAAACTTTGATTTAGATGTATCTCAAATTCTACTTTGACGACTCCACGTATGTGGCGAAGTGCAATAGTCCTGGAAACCATCCTGATGAGTGAGTGGATCATTTTTTGTTGCATTAGCACGGGTCCTAAAACTTTTTTTTAACTCCTGTAGCATTATCATCGAAACAACCCTCATAAAAATAACAGCACAAAAGGACTCGAGCACAATTGGTACAATAGAAATTCCAGACTTTTACACAATGGTACAAAACTATGGTAGAAAAATTGACGAAATGGAGGACCCGGAACTTATAAGCTATTTCGCACTTGAGGCAAACATTGACAGAGAGTTGAAACTCCCGGAACAAGTCCCTGTGTTGAACAACCTTTGGAGAGTACGAAACGCACTGTGCAACTTTCGCATGATTGACAACACATTGCACGTTGTGTCTGTAAATCCCGTACATTCCGTAAGTACATAAGCTTAACAGCACTTCTGCAACATATGCATATACTACAACATATGTATTTTACTTTTAACAGCATTTATTTATAAAAAAAAACTAAGCATAAGGATGTTTATAATCCTTATAATATTTGATTTGATTATTTCCTAGGTGCTCAATTGCAGACTTACTCTCTCAGAGGACCCACAAACGTATGGACCAATGGAAATATACTCGAGTGGCATAACACTGGTAAAGCAAAGGAACTTCATGTCAAGAAGTTTGAAAATGTCCTCTCAAATTTTGAGAAAGAGGAAATGTAAAGCAAGACAATGCCTAAGTATCATACCCTTGTTTGAAAACCTAATTTTCTAAATTTTAGACAATTTTTTAACTTTTAGCGTTATAATATCAAGAGCAAATATTTCAGACCAATATCAACGTCTAGTTGACTCTCTTTCTAAAAACTATCCACATTACAATGGATGAAACATTACGGGCTAGGGATTTAAGATGGTGGGAAATCGGTGCAAAAAGTTGCATTTATTCCGATCATCACCTAACCGTATTAAGATGCAAGATTGTGGCAAAACAGCGGGTAAACCAACCTACTCATTCATATCATAGATAGTAAATAGGAGATGCTACTTTATGTTTTTGATCTGTCTGCCCGTACTACCGATTTTAACGTTCATTTCAGTAGCCGAAGGATTCAGTTTTCGATTACTTTTTGTAAAACAATCATTGAAATTTCACATTTTGAAATGTGAAACTTTTTATTACTAGTTTTCAAATTTCAAATCCGATTCTAGCACTTAATATTACACGCTAAAACCCTACAAACAAAAAGAAGGAGGGTTACAAGCACGTGTTCTATCTAATCGGCTTGTATAAGTTCGCTAATAAAGCTTCTTGAAAATTCTGCTTAGGCTACTTGTCTTGCAACCATTGTAGTTGTACAGGCTTGTTAGGTTTTTTCAAGGAACACTTTATCAACTTTATCTTTGTGTCAATGCCTTTGAGTAGTACATCACACTTTTTGGTTCCTTCCAGACCAAAATGCGCTTTCGCTTGAAAAATTCGGAAGTATTCGTTATGGGTTCAGTATTACGTGATTCAGCAAAACGGTAAAGTTAAACATATCTTAGTAGGTAATTAATGTGGAATTAGTGCGATGTGTAATCTAACCGATATTTATCTGTGTCTGCAGCCAAGTACATTTGCTATCTAGTGATGTTTTTTTGAAGCAAATTGGCGGGGATGCAGTGGCTCCAGACCATTCCTTTTTCAAAGACGGAATGGATGTGCAATTAAATTCGTCCGGGAATGAAAAGAGTATTTTATTTGGGTGCTTCAAAATATATCCAGTTTACTCAAAGGCTCCCTGGCCCTTGATACTCAACTACGAACCAATACAAAAAGATTATACTAACGAAAAACTGGAAGAACACTGTGCAGGACTCTTCAACTAATTATCAACCTAATAAATATAAAAATATATTTATATATATAACCTAAATAAATATATCAAACCTACAAACCTAACACCTAACCCTTTTCACAGCTACCCAAGCCTAAACCTAATATCAAAAACAATCAAAATTAATCTAAAATTTAAAAAAAAACACTATTCAAACCTCCACACTATTTATTGTACCATCCTAGCTATTGTTTCATAGGATATGAAGTAGAACTCATTTAAAGAAAGTCTTCCAATTCTGTTACTTTCTGCAACGTATGTGTAGCACTTGGTGGAGACAAAACATGAGCTGTAAAGACTCCCTTGTAGCCGTTATTCACTACCAGTAAAACAAGCAACCACGAACCAAACACAAAGCGATACTCATTAATAAGTTTATGTTGAACAACAAACTTATCGGTAAAGTCTGCACCTACATCCAACATAGCTACAGCTGAAGATAGAACCATCCTGTAAACCAACATTTTTAGTGTTGACGTTGCATGTTGACGAAGATATGCGAAGGTTGCCATTATAGCAGGAATTATAGCAAATGCACTAATAAGGGATACTACCCAACTCCACCTATCAAATGCAATAACATAAATACGAAATGACATGGGATGTTGTACGCCATCGCATGTTGCAAAGGCTAATTTTGTATCGCCAAGTATACCAAGCCTAGGATTTTCCGAGTACTGTTTGGTAGTCCAGTCTTCTGCAGCATGATACATAACGATAGGGATTACGGCAATTTGGCGATACATATTAATGCCTGTAGCAGTAAAACTCCCCGTAAAGTAAACTTTAAGGTTTGGTGAATAATCAGCCATATGAAAACGTATGCAATTTCCACTCGAGGCGGCGATTTGCAAGAAAAGTATCGAATGCGACAACAGCATAGCTCCATAATATTGATCTAGCAAGTTGTGCGCAGTAGATGGGGCCCCGTGAATGGTTTGTAGAAAACTATCGGTAATGTTAATATGTCTTGGGCCACATAAAACCGTGTTTTCGGCAACAGTGTTTTCAGGATGACTTTCGGCTTGTCTTGCATCCAGTATGAATTCGATTCCACGATTACTTGGTTGGCAGTTTTTTTCGTTAAAAAATCTGCAAACAAGTGGTTTTTCAAATAAAGCGTTCAGCGTTATGGGACCAATCCGTGTGAATTTGACACCTTTCACCTGTACTATGAGTTGATTTCTTGCGCAGTTGCATTTTGTGTGGTTTGTTATGTTCACAATAATGGGAATAGTTGGAATAACAACAAGGAAAAAGGAAGGCAATTGTAAAAATAACTCTTCTCCCATGAAAACAATGAAAGTGACTATCGCACTCGGAAACTTGTCATATGAAACTGGGCTGTGAGGCTGCCAAGCAAACACATTGATCAACTCCTCAACCATAAGAAAAAAATAGATAGAGCAAAATGGGGGTTTGGCATTCCAATCATTAACATTAGTTCCGTTGCCCCAGTTTTCTATTTGACGCCAACTGAAAAAATCTTCAAGTAAATTTAGCTTTCCTTCCTTCTCCATCACATTCTTTACTGTTACCGGTTGAGTAGACTGGTCTAGTCCGACTCTAGATGCCTCGAATAGGAGGGTTAGATGGCAGTCGTAATATTTTTCCAAATACAAATTCAAGTCGTGAATTTTTATCTCGGAGTTTTCAACGTATTTTGTGACAATGCAAAAACAAGTGAGCAACAATAACTTTAAGACAGAAAGTGACATTTTGAAAGCTTAGGATTTGGTTTAGATTAAGGCGCAATGGGTCCAAGTTGGCGCTAAAATGGACAAAAAATTGACTCGAGAAGAATTTTTATAATTAATTTTATATTTAAATATGGGAGAATATGGGCGGAATAGGACAAACATGTCCAATATTTTATATATTACCTACTAAATTATTAATTATTTTGGACAACCGAACCTTAAGAAATTTTTATTTGTAAAACAGTAGCTTTAAATATTTATCCATCATTTAAATTTACCACGCCAAGGTTTGACTGGCACGACATTTAAATAGTATCTTAAAATATTTATATAAGTGTGGTTAGGCCGACTGCAATTGAAAGAAATATTAATACCAATATCAAATATCAATTACTTAACGTAGATAGCTCAACATCTAAAATGAAATTTACTAATATAAATCCACGAACTATCAAACGAGATGAACTTTGTGTGGTTATATATGTGCTATGAAGCTATATGAAAGAATAATGAAATGCAATATACGACAAATGTCTTTTTGTTTTTGCTCATAATTAATGTTGATAATTAATTAGTTAATGGTGTTTTAGCATCAAGCACCAGACAAAATTTTCTATCTTCCAGTCAAAGGTCGAAGCTTAAGCTTCTATCCCAATGGTTAGCTATCCTGTTAATTTCTAGCTTTAGGATTTTTTCGATAGTTATGATTAACATGTGTGAATTTGTAACTTCAGTAAAAAATACCTACTGTGAGGTCTTTTACCCTTCCTCTTTACTTTCTCCACTTTCTCTTGAATCCAACACGAAACTGCGATTCAAGCGGATTACCGGAAGCCATTCATTGATTAATCGGTTTAGCTAGCTTATGTTATTACTTATCAGTTGCTTGCAACAATTAGTCATGTAGGCCGCGCAATCGAAACTTCGGGATAATTTCTCCCCACCCAAAAGAAAAGGGCAAGGGGGTTAAAAGACCTCACTGTAGTTTCTAGATTAGTGAGAAATAGGACCTAATGCTAGTGCAGCTACGAAAATTTCAGAGTTCTTAGTAATTCGTTTGTTAGTGAGTTCTTAGTCACTATGCCTAACGTAAAATTCTAAAAAAAAAATCCACAGCTAAGCTAATCATTAAAGTAAAAATGGCTGTATAAATATAACAGTAAATGTAACCTAAATAAGCATAATTTACTTAAAAAATCCCAAGCAACTCAAACTAACCTAATCTAGGCAGTATATATACATATATAGCAGTTGGCCGCGTTGGTTAAGATAGTGATTAAAAGCTTCTGTCTCTCTCCAGTAACCAAGCTGAGAACAAGGGTTCGGATATCCAAATAAGCCACAACAAAATCTTGCTATTTGTATCCCAATAATGAATTGCCTATATTATATTATATATTATATTATATATATTATATATATTATATTATATTATTGTGATAAGAATACTGAGTCCTAGGATATGGAAAGGTTCAAAAATTTTTTACAATAGTCGTGTGAGACTTCAAAATACTACACTCTTTTGTACACATATATCCTAATAGAACCTTCCTACCATATCCCTATCATTTCCCATAGTATTTGACGAGCCGCTTTTTAGGAATGTCAAATGACGTTTTTTAGTCTTTACCTTTAATTATAGCGTGGTGAAATTTTCAGAATACACTATAAACTGAAATTGAATATTGAGGAAAATTATGAAGAATTATTTCTTATCGAAGGACAGGCTACCTTGTCTACTAACATGTATGTGTGTCCACTCCTGACATCCAATTTTCCAAGTTTTACCTAAAAAAAATCCCTTGTTAACTTGCTGTAGTCTAGTTGTTTAAAATTGTTTTAAAAAAAAATTTGGAATACACTCCTTCGCGAAGGTATGTTTTCCAAATTTAAAAAACAAGTCGTTTCGTAAAACTTTGGAAATTCAAAACAATTTTATCGGAGCGAATAAGTTTAGGAAAAAGGCTATATAATTGTTTTTGCAAAAAATGCAATCTCGAAAACAATTTAACCTAAAATTGGAATTTTTTAGAACAGAGATTTACATAAACACAAGTCGTGCAACCAGCACACAAAAATACTACTTTTTACACTACATTTTTGCATTTGCCACGGGCTTACCCAGCCCTTAAACAATTCTGAAGTACCCTTAAGGGCACATGATTCTTTCCAAATAAAAGTGAGCGTTGACTATATGCGTTAGAAACCCAACAAGACAAGAGTAGCCTAAAAAATTGATTTTTCGAATCGAAACGTTTTTGCAAGAACTCCGTTCTCACTTCCTTGAGCAGTGCCCTCTAATTACTATTGCTACAATGCAAATTTTCTGATGTTTTCAAACAATTTTAGTGTGCCTTTTTTGTGTTTAATTATTTAATTTTTTTTTGTCATAAACATAACCTAAATAAGGCATTTGTGTTTGAGGTTTCAATGACCCGGGGCTTAAGGTCTGGTGATAGTTTTTTTGGACAATGTTTATTGTTTCTTTCGCACTAGAAAACAAATACCCGAAAACAGCAATTGTTTTATGGGTCAGTTGGGGCAGGGAAATGATCGGGAGGGGGGAAACTCAAGTGAAACAAGGGGGTTTTAGTATTAATTTTCATATACTCCTAATTCCTTGTTAATGCCCATCGAAATGGGATCCATTTGGTTTGAAAGGCCTATTATAGTTTTGAATGGCAATTGTAGTTTTGAGGTGCAATTGTAGTTTTAAGGTGCAATTGCCAATCACGGAAGAACAGAGAATAGGACAATTACGGTGGGCAGTACTTTAATTTAAGTAAAACAAAACGTTTTAGGGCATGTGGACCATTGACACTCCTCAAGAATCAGGTCGGGTTAAGGCTGGCAGCTAGTACTAAATGTATTGTTTCAAGTTGTTTTACTTTTGAAAACGCAGTATTTGAGGATACATTTCACACTGTCAGCCTTAGTCCAACCAAATTTCGCAAAATAAACAAGCCCTTTAGCTTTACCTAAAAATGCAAAGCGAGTTTACTTGAACTACCTCTGAACTATAAAAAAGGGAAAATATTTAGTCTACTCGATATCTTCGAGAGTAATTGCTACAGTAACACAAAAATGAAGTGTGAGTTGATAACGACGTTATTTGTGGTAGCTATCATCGGTGAAATTTGTGCAAATAAGGTAAGTATCTACTTGTTTCTAAAATATTGTTTGCTAGGCCAAAAATATCATAACTTATATTTCTGTCAAGCACTTTATCCTAGTTTATAGTTGCTATATCGCTATTTTTACAGGTCTATCTAAAATTTCCCATTTACGATGCAATGTATTTGGCGACGGGGTGTGTTGTTCAGGGAAATGAGTAAGTGAACATCTTACATATAAAGGACACAATTTGGTTAACCTATGCATAACAACATTGCGTGGTTTTGTGCGTTAATGCAAATTTTTGTTAAAAACTGATCAAACATAGACGGGCATTGAGACTGTTAGACGATGGTTGTAAATTAAGTTTTGGTAGAAGAAGATATTGCCTGTGAAGGCCAACCAAATTCGTGTCCTTGTTTTTGAGCTCTCCATTCAAGATGGGCTTGTTAGGCTTATAAAATATTAGGGTTTAACTCTGCAAATGTTTCACTATAATAATATCGTACAAACAAATTTTTAGTCACACCATTTCCAACCAAAAGATTGTCAAAGTGTCAGCCGAAAAGGGTTCCAGGACAATTAGCTTCGGAGACTTTCAACGAACGCTAATTAACTATGAGGTGAAGTATCCGGAACTCGTAAAATATCCCGTATTTTTTTGCAATTTCAAATAAGGATATAAACTTGGAGACAGAAGTCTCCGAATTAGATGGTCTATGGACAGTGGGCATAGTAGAGGGCACCGTGACTTTAACCGTTGACACAATAGGCTTTACCCTTGTTACAACCGTAAGTAACCTAACCCTAACATAACCCTAACATAACCCTAACGTAGGGTTATGGTAACCAAAAACTAAGAAAAAACATTGTGGTTAAACCTAAGCCTAACTTTTTCGAAATTTTCCGAAATATCTTGATTAGACTGTCAACGCCAGGCTCTCGTACTTCAAGGGCAACTTTAAAGGGCCCCATGAACATACAGTCTTCTCAAGTGGTATCGCCTTGTACCAACATAGCATCTTTGTGTTGGAAAAATTCAAAAACATACGTTCCGAGTCCGGAAAAGGAGAAATGTAAGCCTTAAGTTTTAACTCAAGGCTTAACCTCAAATATGGTAAAGGCCGAGGTTACCACAAATACTTTGGTATTTGTTTAATTGCTTAAATGCTTAAACAGTTTGTTTAAACAATTCTAGTTATAGTCTCGTCGTCTCAAGGACACACTATTCTACAGAGGAAGAGTATGTAGGAATGAAAAAGGCTCTGCATGACACTACGATACAGTTTCACATTACACTGGATCCACATCTTCCAACTAACGACTTGAGATGGTGGAAAATCATGAAAGACAACATCATGCACCCTGATGACGACTATATCATTTTCAGATTTAAGATTTTGCCCCCACAACATGTAAGATAGCAGATATCTTCTTGATACCTATCTATATCTATTATATTTTATTTATAGCACTGTTGAACTTTTCCATCTACAAACAATGCAATACTCTCTGGAAATATTATGATTTGCATTTTCACTTGCAGTACAACATGCGTTTTTGTTTGGGAAAACCGGCTGATTATATTACGTGTTCCGTGTTTCGTGATCCCAGGAGGAGGTAAACAAAAGAGGCAAATTGAGCATAAATAACATGTTAACTAAATTTTTCATTAATGTAGTAACAAGCATCTAACCATAAAGATACAAAAACAATGCGTAGCAACCAAACCACTCAGCCTAAGATTTAAGATAGTCTAAACATGAGTGATGTAACATTTCATACAGTCTTTAGAGATAGAATTCTTAAGATAGTACTAGATTTATTGTTCATTTTGAAGTTTTCACGATTCTGTTCACGAAATAACATAATACGCTTAGGGTTATTGCAAATAAGTATCTGCTACATATTACCTATCTGCTTTAAAAAGGAAATGCGAATTGAGTTGAATTTATTTTCGACTGAATCAAAAAGGGAAGTAGAGAGCTATTCTTCTCAACGGATATATCCGGTGCCGCCTGGGATAGTTTGGCCTTTGATTATCGACTACGAACATATCGAAGACGATTTTCAAAGTACAAGATAAGGTCTTAATTCGGGGTTACTCACAATTAGCCTACTTGACTGTTTCCCATCGCTTGCATTTATAATGTCAACATATTGGAAATAAAATTGTTCGCATAAATTGCACAATTGTTTCACAAATTTCATTTGATTTATAATAGAGCTTCCATGTAATAGTTCAAAAAAAGTCCGAAAAAAAAGTTGCGAACGAGTAAAAGTTCCGAAAAAAAACTTCCGAAAACAAAGCTCCGAAAACAAGTTCCGAAAATAACATTCACAATCAGCAATTTCTAATTCATTAATGCTTGTGCATCGTATAATCACATAATAAATTATTTTAAAACCAAAACCTAACTACATAAACCAAGGAATTATTAATTAGTTAAATTTTTATTTGAAGTAAAAATTCTGTCGTTTTTTGCGGAATTACTTTTTCGGAACTTTTTTATCGGAGCCTTTTTTAGTAACTTTTCTTTCGGAGCTTTTACCTGCTCCCCGTCAGATTTGTTCTAGCAGTAAACATATGTTTGTTTGAGCGATTAGATCGGTGTTTTAAACAGAGATTTCGGTGCAGCGATTAGTCCGGTGTTTCAAGCAGCGATTTCGGCGCAGCGATTAGTCCGGTGTTCAAACGGATTTCGGCGCAGCGATTGGTCCGGTGTTTCAAACAGCGATATCGGTCGAAGCTGCAGCTTTTGACCAAATGCGTGGACGGAAAAGTGTACATTCAAACAAGCCATGAAGCCAATATTCAACATTCCATTTTGTTGTCAGTTACGCTTGCGAGTATCTCAGCCGCTAAAACCTGTCTGAAACTAATGTTGTATTATATGTTGTACAAGAGAATCATGCAAAAATGCAGTGGATTGTAAGGTCGTCTTTACAATAATAATTTTTATTTGAAGGACTTCGTCTACAAACAAAACACCCACGACACCCCTACTGGCATTCTACTATAAAAAGTAGAAGTAAAGCATACAGTATCGTACTTGACGTTGTATTTAAAACTTTAAAAAAATAAGTTTAAGTCAGAAAATGAACCTGCTATTACTTACTCCGCTACTCGTATTCACGCTAATCAGCGAAGCTAACACATTCGTAAGTTTTGTAGTTACTATACATACATATATACGCATAGTTGCACAATGCGTAACTGCATTGTGCAACTATCGCTTTACTCACTACTGCAAACAAAATTTTCAGGTTTACTTGAAATTTTACTTTGTCGACTCAAAGTTTATTTTCCTGGGGAAAGGGCGTATTACAAAGGAAGAAACGCCATCGTAAGTCCACTAATCGACGAAGTAGTAGATAGTAGTTAGTCATTGTTAGATATCTTACAGTATGAAACTTTAGAAAAAGACGAATACTACTAATACTCTTTGTTTTAGTGTCGCTATATCTGAAATACGCCAAGTTTTCCCTACCCCAGTCTCTGACGAAATTGATCTGGGAAAGTTTTACGAAAAACTAAGGTCATTCCACCCACCCAATAAATTTCAGTCTAGCTATTTGGCCAATTTCAACTATCTGCTGTTCCAAGCAGATACAGCAACAGATATACCACTTGATGCAGAGTCCTCTGAGCTGAATACTCTTTGGAATGTGGTGATGACAGACTCGTGGCCGGCGTTCACTGGTAACGTTTTATACTTTTGGACCCAATCGGACGTAAGTTCTCAGTTTAAATGTGTTAACAATTAACTTCTTAAATAGGTTGGTAGTTAAAGTTAGGTGATTTATTTATGTATAGACTGTCAGTTGCAGACTCATTGCCTTTGATCCAGAGTCGCGTTCGCAAGTGTTTAGAGATGGCATCTTCCTTGTGAAACAAAGCAATTCATATCTTGCAAAACTAGACGATAGTCGCTCGATATTCGATAAAGAGGAAATGTAAGACTTTGGTGTTACTTTGGAACAAGAACACATTTTCTAAAACTACTTTTTAATATTTCAGTTTGATAGTCAACAGTTTAGAGGGTGCAACAGGGCACTACAAGTACCTCAAACAATATCTGTTGGATACTGTAACAGATAATAGTTCGAAGTTACGATACGCTTTGGAAGGTTCGCTTGGCGAAACATGGGGATGGGATATCGGCAAAGTGGGGTTGATTTACACTGATGAAAAATTTACGGTTCTGCGAATTTTAATCTCCCCAAAAGAACGGGTAAGTTTCGAAAGAACGGAATTGCGTGAAAATATGTTCCGTATTCTACTTTGAGGCTACCAAAGCCCTTAAGAAGTAGAATGCTCGTGAGTAGTTTGACACCTATATGTCACAGAATATGGCAATGAACATAACTCTTTTAGTGTACTGGGATATAGTATCTAACATGAGTTATCTGTTATAGATTGATGTGGGTTTCCAATACAACAGTCGCCACATCATAGGCACAGCACTGCATGACAGTAGAAGAAGGTAAGGCGAAACATTTGTTATTGATAACAGTGAACAATCTAACTATCTGTTACATTCTATCTGCCCTACAGTCAACTCTATATATATGCAACAGATGTCTTTGCAGCGGACGATGCACACATTTTCATTAAACCGAATATTTTTAAAAAAGGAATGAAAATGGAAATTTCGAATGAAGTAAAGGAAATTAGCGTAGTCGCTTCCCTAGGCGGTTGGCCTATAATACTACACTTTCAAAGTTTTTGAAAAAATTAATTTTTTTTAAAGTGGAATGTCCACAAGGAGGACTATTGGATAGTGGGGCTTATTATAATAAAAGATAATATCTGTTAATAATATATCTGCTGATGGATCGACAATAGTATGACGATATTGTCACGGTCACGACGTCGATGACCTCGAGGACGCCGTGCCCGCGACGCCAATAGGTTATTTAGCCCGTAGGCACATTTTAT
>VYYI01000872.1:0-24694 GCA_021029175.1 Bilobella aurantiaca
GAAGAGAGGCACAAGATTTTCTAAATTTGAGACAAAAGAGGCAACCTTGACACAAAAGGAAAATGGCACTGGACCGGAGAAAGTGTGATTCTGGAGGAGCTCATTATTTTTCCTTTTATAACCCAAGCGTCAACTTTTAGGAGATCCGGGAACAGGATTCTAGTCATACCTTAAATTCAGCGTCGCAATTATAATGAAATTATACTAAAATTTTAGAGTTAGTACATGACCGCACGGTAGCCGAAATAGTAAATTTCAAATTGACTTTGAAATTTGAAGCTTTAGAAAATGATAAAAATGATACAGCTTAGTTTGGTTTTTCTAATTGTTTAGGTTTTCAGCTTACTTTCTGATTTCATGAATTGACAAAAAAACATTCTTTTTCTATTTTGGGAGAAAATCTTTTTTTTTTCTCTAAATTTTTTGAAGGTGTGGGAGAAAGTCCATTGTCATTGGCGGGAGTGAAAGGGCGGAAAAGAGAAAGGCAGAGAGTTCCCCTGAGAATTTCTGGTTCATATCCGACTCATCGAAACGGATCCACTTCTGACGCTGAAAATGCGCTTCTGGGAGGCTGGAAGAGCCTCTTAAGAAGTCGACTCCTTCCCAATGACTCCTTGACTTTCACTAATGTCGCAACTTGTTAGAAAGCATTCTTTCAGCCTTCCCAAGACACCTTCCAGCCCCTGTGACATGAGAAGGGTCTTTATTACTACACATCAGATCGCCCTTCACCTCGTACCAAAATTTGTAATCCAGCTCAGCTTTCCTCTGTTCATCACAATCGAGCAATCGCTCGAAGCGAAAAATTCTGAGAATCGCTTCTCAGAATCTTGGCTTCATTTTTGAACCCCTTGGCTCCTCCCCTTTTTCTGCAAACTTTGCCCTGATGTCATTCCAGAACAAGGCGATTGATTTGTGGTCCTCTTCTGTCAAATTGGTTTCAAATAACACAATTTATGTGGCTGAGAATAATAGAGGTAGATTTGGTGAAAGCTATCCAAACCCCACCGCACCATCCTTCTTCTATTTTTGGCTTGGGTCAACAAGAAACTTTTTTTTTCCTTGAAATCAACCCCCATTGGTCAAAAAAGAAACTTTCTCCGGAGAAAGGGAGTGAAAGGGGCGAATGTAAATAGGGTTTGGGAATTGGGCAGTGGCCGGATTTGCATTCAAAGAGGATTTTTCTTTACGGTTTGAACAGCGTTTTCGAAGGAGCCGTTTTCAAAATGCTGCTCAGGGAAGCATGAGACATGGACGGAGGAGGCAGATGACCTCCGACACTTCCTCCATTTCCTCCTCCAACTTCCGATGGTCATCATTTCCCCAAGGAACGCCGGGAAATTTCAATTCAAAGTATGCACAAGAGTTTCGAAGGGAACGTAAAAAGTAATTCAAACTTAGGCGCTTCTCTCCCGCCCCTTGTCAATTGGGTTTGAATTCAAAAGAAATCAGTATCACCGCACAAATAAATGTTGATTCAACGCCACGGATTTTTTTTTTAAATCCACGGTTTTCACAATAGCTTAAATTTAAATGCGATCTTCTCCGAACCCTTTTCATTAAATTGTAAACAGTATTTTTTTTTCAAAAATCGAATTTTCGAACATTGGTTTTTCCTGTGTGGTTGTGGACATGAGAAAATGCGAAGTGATTTCAGTTCACGGACCATTCACGGCTCAGCGGCGGTATTTGAGGTCCAAAGTTAAGGGCTCACGTACCCTTGGCTATAACCTCCACCGCTTTATTCTTCCCAACGAAATGAAAACGTGTTCTAATTTAGCCGGGTCTTTTGGCCAAGTAATGGAGCCTTAGACGGAAAATGAGAAAGCCTGAGTGCCTTTCACCACCACCTTTTGCTTCGACAGGGCCTTTTTTATGGACTTGTTTTCAGGAACTACGGCCGCGAAAACCGTGTTCATGTCACTTCCAAATACCTCTTCATACTCGTGTACCGTCATTCACGACATGACGCACACACAAAAATCCAAAAATTTCTACAGTAATTTCTACCACAAAAATGTCTGTCCTAGATTCCTCTTTGTAACCTCTACAAGCACGAACAAATTGCCATGTCACGGCAGAAAAATACGGCATTTATACCAAAACGAAATGTCGCTTCTAATTGCTCTAAACGGTGTGGATGCAATGAAGGTGAAATAATTTGAACTTTTCCCCGTTTTTTCTTTGCTTTACTTTTTGTGAGAGGCTCCGGTCTTCTGTCCAGGACTCTATGAGGCATGTAACGTGACAAAAAGGTTTTCGAAAAGAAGATTTTTAGTTTGGGAAATTAGAAATGTAGGTGTGGTTAGGTAGAAAGAAAGTAGAAAAAGCAGCCGGAAGTTCACAGCTGCTAGTGAATAATGGTTGATAATTACATAAATGGTTGGAAAAGTGTAGTAGTAGTTATCAGAACCTAATTTAGGTTTTTTTGTTAGGTTTAAGAAGGGGCCAACCACAAATACTAATCAGTACAAGGACGGAGGACACGCCGAGGCTTCTTTGTATGGAATTATAGGTTTTAGGGGTCGTAGGATGTAATTTCCGATTTTTTTTTTCAAAGCCGAGTTCGGATCTTCAACAGCACGCGACCACCACATTTTTGTTTCTAAAAGTTCCTTGTGGCCGTGGGCTGTGAAACGGGGCATTTTTGGGTTGGTCGTAATTTGCTTTCTCCCTCGGCTATTTTTCGAAGAAAAGCAAAATAGCGTTTTCCTTCTTTTCTCCCACTAATTCTATGCCTGAAGAACATGCAATCTCTCTCGCACAACGTTTTTATGTCCTAACTAACCGAAAGGAAGCCTAATCCTAATCGGGAAGAACTGTCCGTGTCCGTACGTGTCAGGTCCACCACCGTGGCCCACGGTACCCCCAACATGCACTCCAGCCGTTCTTACGGCCACTTTCACCCCATCAAGACCAAAAACATCGACCCGTCGTGTCCGAACAAATAATTCAAATTACACTTGACTATCACACTCGATAAATGTTTGAGTAGTCGGTTGATGGAGTAAAGCTGAGGTTGCACGTTGCAACCTAAAAAAAATGCTTCCCGATTTGCTTACACTATCATTAGAGCCCATTCCAGTGCCTCAGCATTTATGGAGTTCCAAGTTTAAAAACGCATTCAAACACGAAACCAATAGGTTCAATAGTTCGCTTATTTGAGGCGACAAAAAAAAAACTTTTATTTGGCCAAATCAAAGGCAAAAGATATGGGGAAAAAATTTCAGCTAGAGCTAGAGACTGAGCTAAAGAAATTAAGCCAAAAGTTGTACGGTATTTAAGCGAAGTCAGGTAAACCCAGTGATTTTTCTTCAATCATTTTTTTAATTTGACGCCACTTACAAATAATTAAAATTAATTGTACGAACTTCTACACTTCAAAGATGCCTAAAAATTCAAAAAGTAGTTATTGTATTCTTAAATCACAAAAACCGAAGTTCTTACTGTGAGTGCGTGAGCAAGAGTCGTGGTGATTGATGTCCTCATTTGAGTTAAATCTTAATTCTTCAGTAGCGGAATAATAAAGTGCAAATAATATTTAGCTCAGACTAGCCAAACAATCATGTCTTTGAATTTACCCAGAAAACCAACTTAAAACCCAGCCGTTCTCGGACGGGCTGCTTGTTGCGTTTAAATTATAATTATTAAAATGAGTGTAAATTAAATTTCACCTTACTTCGCTGTGATTGGCAAGACTTATGGAGTCAAATCACGGTCAGTCAATACTTTCCATCATAAATTGCTTTTTCCATTCAAATTTTTTCATGAAAGCGATGCATGGCAGGTTTATCCAGCCATTAATTCCAAATAGATCCAGCAAGGCAATTTTGAAATATTACAATATTATAAAATATTACACAGTTTTACATTAAAATAGTATAAGGCCTCAATTGATGGATCGTTGTTTAAATTCACAAATTCTAAATTACTCGTAAGTGATATTTATACTTACACATCAGTGTCGTGAATTCGCCATAATATAAAATTTGGGTTTGAAAATTTGGAAACGAAATACGGATCTAAAAGTTGAAAATCACACTTTAAAAAGGAGAATGGGAAGGGTAGGTGGGAAAAGTTTGAGAATTGGCGGAAATCTGGATGGAATTTCTGTTATAAGATGCTGGAATTTGTAAATTGTTCCCCTACTTTGTAGATGGGAAAGAAGTAGTTGGTCCATTGTCTCTAAATCTATGTGATTGAATTCCTGGTGAAGAGGGAAAGTTATTGGGCAATCTCAGGTTGGTTTGGAATTCACTTTATAGAGATCCAGAGGACTTTAAACCGTGGCAAAGTGGTGCGGGAGCCTTTGTTGAATAAAACCATTTAGAATTGATGTTCATGCTGGAGATGAAGTGAAAGCGGAGGATGATGATCATGCTTTATTTTGATGGTGAGCAAGGGAGGGCCCTCCTTCACCGGCATTGGAAATTGACTCAATGAATTGGATACAAAAGGGACGAAAGAAAAAAAAAAGTCATCTTGAGAAAATAACAGAATTCGGTGCTGAACTGGGACCAATTTTCTCCTTTCAATCCGAAAGAGAAAGAAAGAAAGAAAAAAACTTTCCCTTTTATTTTGTCCTAAAAGTGAGTCAATAGAAGAAAAGGGTTATTTTATTTTAAGAAGAAAAAAAAAGAGAAAGTACGAGAGAAAGGGGAGGGATGATAACAAAAGAAATTCTTTTGCCTTTTCTTTCGGCTTCTCTCTCTCTCAGATCAAAAACAATTTCCTACTTACTAATTTTCACAAATTGACTCTATTTGTAGGGACAAATCTTAAAATGGGAATTTTTTTTCAGGTTTTCTTTCTTATTTTTTTTGCTTTCACTTTTTCAAGTTTCTTGAAACCACACAGTTCAAATCGCTTCTCAGCCAAGATTCAATCCAATTTCGGCTTCTGCAAGTTCTCATTGTTTGAATTTTTTGTCTTGAAATTTTCTCTGCTTTCACTCAATATTTTGTGAGGAGAAAGTCCGGCGTTTGTCTCTCACTTGTCTGTGGACGTAAATTGACTACTTGTCCAGCTACTCAATACTTTCCTGACAGAATACTTTGGATACTTTCTATCATACTTCCGCTTTCAGTCAAGCAAAACGACTTTTTTTTGTATTGCTGAATTTGATACAGGATCATCCCCCACATCCACCCTTCCCTGTCACGTCAGCTCTCGAGTTGTGACAAAGGAGGACAAAGTTAGATGAGCTTTGGGAAAGTGGCCTAAGCTACTTTGCTTTCACTCAATGCCCTTCCTATGGAGCATCAGAACAATAAAACAAAAAAAAGAACTTTTTTTTTCATTCCCAGCCACTCAAACAATCAACATAAGGACTTTTTTTTGCAATAGTTTTATTTTGTCTGGAAAACGCAACTTCCAGTGCTTTTGCGTACCGGAAAGTTCATTTCGCACAAATTCCTTCCATGCAAGTTTTAAATGCATTTAAACCAACTCTTTACCAACATTCTACGCAAATGCTCTAATTATTTCAAGTCAACATTATGCAATTTCCAAATTACAATTCAAGACCTCAGCAAACATAAGTTTAGTTAATAATTTTAAATTAAGTTAGTAAAAATCAGGATGTCGCTAAAAGCATCAACATACAAAAACTCAAGTTGCACTATATTTTTTAAAAATCGCTAAACCAGCCTGTCCTGGAACGATAGAAATAACATTCTCTTGTCCGAGAACGGGCTTGTTTGGCTTCACATTGTACACTAAAATTGGGTTGAAATATTTTGGAAATTTAGTACAGGAGCTGTAAGGACGTGGCTAATGTTGAGGTAGCTTGGATCAAATTGAAAGTGACGGATGGCATCTTCTGAGGATGAAAATCTGGACACAAAGAGGAAAACACAATAGTAGGGATTCCCTTCCTCAGAATTACTTCCTTTCTCATAACTTCCATCAAATTCACCCCACTTTCACTCCACCAGTATCCCAAACTATCCCAAGCTATCCCAAAGTATCCCAAATATGATGAATTTGTCCAGAGACTTCTCCAGGAGCCCTCCGACGTCCCACTGGACTTCACTAAATACTTTCTCCAGACAACTTTCCCCTTCACTTCTCCCCATCTGTCAAACTTTACGTTTTGATTTCAACTATCCCAGCCCCACCAGCAGACACTGACCCTTAAGGCCCTCTCCCAAAATATAGCTTTCTCCAGGAAAGTTATGATGGCCCTGGTGAAAGTGGCGAGATAAGGAGATGAGCCTCATGTAAATCCCAGTTGAGCAACCCCGGATTTATAGTCACCCAATCTTTCGCCACCAAGCCGTCAAGTGTCAAGGTCAGAATAACCTAGGTGAAGGGGACTTGAATTTAGGTTTAGGCTTAAGGGCGCAACCTAAACCTAAAATGTTTCAAATTATTGTACCTCCACTCGCCCAACATGTTTACACTCCGTTCAGAGACTTCGTCCGTCTCCCTACGCTGCCCCTTGTCAATAAATCCAATTTAGAAAAGGGTTAAGAAAGGGGCGGAAGAAGAGCCTGACGTTTCCATTAGACCCGTCCACCTTCACGAAACATTTCATTTTCCAAGTGACAGAGCAAGGGCGGAGGGAAGATAACTTCATTTAGGATGCTGGCCGAATGGACCAAAAATATTTCGTGTGATCTGCTCCAATTCATTGGATTCGGGATGAAAATGAGATCTCCCACTCTTCGCCCACCCTTTCATCTTTTCCGCCCTGGACGGATAAGCGTTACTTTAATTTCCTTCTTCGTTAATTGAAGGATCTGATTGGCCATTAAGGGTCCATTATTTCCAGCAGCACACTGTACTTTCACTTGATCTTCTTAAATTAAGCTGCACTGGAGACAAAAAGAGGGGGCCCTTGGAAGGAATGTTTAGGCAAAATGGCGATTCAAATTAAGATGAAATCTGATTTTGTTCTCTCGATGATTTGAAAAATTGTTGTGGAGAAAGTTCACGCACTCACGACAAGTAACTTCCGCTTTTAATGGTAAAAATTTTGACACGGGACGAAAATTATTGCATTTTTAGTCGTCCAGCATGACGAGAAGGTTGGGGAGCTGGAGTGCCTGGAGGCCAGAGATTTTCTTCATTGTATTCCAGGCCATGAAGGTGGGCAACTTTGTGAGGCGAATTCGGGGGTCCCTTTTGAAGGGGTTATGTGAGTCCCTCCAATCTTCCATACTGCCAATACACGACTCGGAGGAGCCATCCGCGGGGCTGGAGGCGAACTTTGAGAAAGTCGACAGCATCTTGAAGCAATTGACAGTCAGGGTCCCAGCCATGACTTGAATGGAAGGCTCCGTCGTCGGCAAAGGGCTTCTTGCTCTCTCCGATGAACATGACGAGTACTTGCTCATTGTCAAAATTGAGCTCTTCCAGCTCCGAAATACGCTGCTTAAATGCTTCGTAGCCAATGATCTTCTCCTCGTAGAAGAACCGCGGCTTCGCCTCTTCCGGAGTCACCGGTCCCAGCCAGTAGCCTGCCATTTTCAAAATTTTGAAATAAACCAAAATTTAGCAACAACAATTTGGTAGTCTTCTCAAATTAAAAGCAAAATTTTGTCAAATTTAGGCAAAAATTTTGGTGAATTCTTCGAATGCAATCTGACACGTTTTCGTGTCACTATTTCTCAACAATGCGGTTTTGTTTTCAGTAAGGATTGGTTGCCTTAGTTGCATTCGAAGTACTGCAGCGATTTCAAGCGATTTCCTCCAGGCAAAAAAAAAAATCTGGAGACTTCACCCCTGAATAATTCAATTCACTTTTGCACTTTGGACGGAAATCGTTTTTGGCTCGTCGAATATCCATTGACAACTGTTTGATGGAACACTCTCCATGCGTTTTTCTTTGTTGTAAAGGAAACCCAATAGATGCAAAAGCACAACACGGGGACATGGACCCACTTTTTGGTGAAAGTACAAAGCCATGTACTTTCTACCGGTCCGCCCTTCACCCTCCAGTCACCAATCCATGTCAGTCAATAAGCGTAAAAGTAGCGATGTTTTCCAGTAACTCAATTTTTTCCAGTACTGGAAAAATCTTGAAATCAAAATTCTTCCTTGACTCTCCAGTAAAGCTTCAAGTGCCCAAAATTTCTTGTTCCGTAACCCTAACATGAGACCATTGTGCGTAGCAGTAACTTTTCAAATCTGGAACCGCATCTCAGAAGTTGATGAGTGAGAATTTTGAAATTAGTCGAGGAAAAGTTTTTGATGGAAGTGAAAATTTTGTCTGCTTTCGTCAATTCCTTGTGGAAATGGTCCTCATCCCCCTTATTAGATGTAACTCTAAAATTTAGTTTTGGGAGGCTGAGGCAGATGGGAATCTTCCTCCGATTGCCTCCGCTTTCTACTGATGGGATTTCATCGCCCTTAATTTCCCTCTCCACAAAAGGAGGAAGTTAGTAAATACATCTAAATTACATTTGGAAGACTAATGCAGGCGGGAGGCAAAACCTCATCGATCACTTTCTCCTGCGCCACCAAAGAGAAAGTGAAGTGAAAGCGAAGCTTCTGCGAGACTAATTCCATCATCATCCCTCTCCCTCCTTCTTCACTTTTTTAAGTCCCATTAAAATATTAATACGAGATTAAAAGAGTCGATAATGACAAACTTTCTTTCTTTTAAAAAGGTAACTGATGAGCCCTTCACTCTTCGTAAGACGAAGGGCCCCCACCCTTACTTCGAGGGAAGCAAACACTGTCTCCGCCTGATGCTCTCGTCTGCTTGAGCAGGCGGTTAAGTTTGGGAAAAGGGAAAAAATTAATGCAAAAGTTGGAGGAGAAAGGAGCCAGGAAAAGTTTTGGGCGTTTTTTTTTCCTTGCCGTTTCCCAATGCCTTTCTCTGATGATGGTAGTGGGATGAGTTTTCCATCCATCCATGTAGACCTAACTTACATATGCTTTCACTCAGAAAAGTTTTAGGAAGGAAACCTAGGAAAAGTTTTTAGTTTTGATCCTATCCAACTAGATTTGAATTTAGCGAGAGGCAGGCGGCAGGGAGAATATGCATAGATATTTTATACTTAACTTTATTCCTCTAATTCCACTTCTTTCCTATCTGACGACGCTCAGGCTTTACCTTTACAAAAAAAAAAGCGAAAAAAAAGGTTTGATGGCTCTGTCAACCGTTGATTTTGGCGCTGGTGCGTTGCCTTTTCCTTAAAATCTGGCGTCGAGTAGTATAAAGGGAAACAATATTTTTTTTTAAATATATTTTTTCTTGATTGTTTTATATTTTTTAGTGCAATTTGAGAAATGTCGATATACTTGTCATCGATCGGTGCCGTTTTTTTGTGTATTTCTGAAATTTTCATTTAGTGTTAGTCAAACTTTAAATTATTAAATTAGCGTTTCTTCAAAATTGAATTTTTTATTGTGAATATTTTTTTTATTAACTTTGAAATCTTCACATTAATATTCTGACATCTAACGATTGACCTCATTGTAGCATTCTTGTCGCATGATGAAAATCATTGATCGTGGTAAAAAATGAAATATTTTTTTAATTCAAATTCCACGTAACAAAAATTAGGGAATTGAATTTTAGATTGCGTATACAAGATTTTTGATAAGTTCTGGAGTGAGATTTCCCCTTTTGTTCGTTTCTAAAATTAATTTTAGTTTTTTCATTTCCAGAAGTCTCATGGAGAGAATCTTTTTTTGGTTAAAATATTTCTATGAAGCTAATTTGAGACGTCATTATCAATGATATTTTTCTAGGAAAGGCAAGATTTTTTTTTCTTGATGAATCTGATACTCAGGTACGCTTTCTTTTTTTTTTCTCAATTTTCAATCATTGTGCAATTAAATACAATTCTGTACCTCCGCCTTGAGAAATTAAAAAGAAGCCTTGCGAAGGAGACTATACTTATTTTTCGGAGGAAGAAAGTTTCGGATAACTCCCGTACTACCTTTACCCTTCTACGAAAAAATGTGCTAGGAAAAAAGTTTTCCCTTCCGGAGAAAGTAAATTATTTTTTTCTCAAACTCTTTTCTTAATTTACTTTCACGTAAAAAACAAACCACTAGAGTGCTTACCGCGTACCCACCCATTGTTCATCAAAATATATTTCAAAAAATATATGGAAAATTTACTACCGCTTGGTCATGTGCTAGTTGCCAAAGTTCAAAATTTTCACAGTCAATTTCTGGTACTAGCAAAATAAACAATCGGTATTATTTATGATATTTTTCAGTCTAAAACTACATGTTTTTAACTAATTAAATCTAATCTAACCTTAACTAATTATTTTAGGGCAAAGTGAACACAGGGATGAATAAGGACCCTTAAATTAAAATAAAATTCATCCTGTCCCAAAACGGGCTAGCTTGGCTAGATTTTTTTTTAATATTCTGCAAAAGCGTGACGCATGAGGCAGACGGATTGATACGCTTTCGTGAACAAAGGGCTCTTTTGTCCGCCACTTGTGAGGACTTGGAAGAATAGAAATAGGCGGCGGAAGGGTTCAGTTCTGATAATTGACGTGATACCTTTCTCCTCTTTTAATGAATGTAGACGTAAGGGCTGCAGAGACGGCCAAATCCCTTGTTTTCGATTACTTTCCCTTCATATCGAGGAAGCCTTTGAAGGACAGAGGGGCCCTTAATTGCCTTCCTACACCTTCCCTTTTGTGATGTATTGCTCTCCGTTTGATACATTTCTGAGTGAAAGCAAAGAGAAAGCACAAAATCACTCTGGAATCTCAGCGAAATCCTGCTTGATTTAGACGTTCAAGATTTCATTATACCAAACAAATTTGAACCATTGGCCACTTCACTGTCCAAAAATAACTTGCTCAAAACATAGAGGTAAAAATATCAAAGTGATACAACTATACGCCATTCAATTAAAAAAAGATTTCATATCAATTGTAAAAACAATTGTAGATCCTAATTAACTCCGTAATAATTATTTTGAAGTATAAAGGGTATTTTTTACAGACTTTTTTGTAATTTAATTTGCAACCTAATTAATGTGAACTTTTCTAATCATAAGTTTATGTACGCTCACATTTTGAATTGAAAGTCAAAGTCAATTTTAGCAACAAAAACAATTTTGAAAAAAAGCGCAGCTTTTTAGGTCAACGGAATTGAACATTTTTGCGAAAATTTTCGGTAGGTTTGCGGACCCTTTTCGTTTTGGAATGGTTGTGCCTATATTAGCCCTGAAAGGGCCTCACTTAATTAAGAGTCGTGACACGTTAATAAACCACGAAACATGGTTTGGAGTGAAGAAGGGATCACGCCGCACGTCATCCATATTTACATGGAGACTGCCAGGCCCAGAAACTGACTTGTCTCCACCTTTCACAACCCAAAACCTAAATCTGCTCCTAAACCTAATTCTGAAACCTAAACCTAACGCTGAGCCCTACACCTCACCCCGGGCGGAAGGCGAAATTCATCCACACTTATCAAATGCATCTGACTCTCGGCCCCTGCGACTGGCATCTTTCCCTTTCTCCAGCAGGAGAAAACAGGAAAAGGCCACTGGCTTTCTCCAGGAGAAAGTAAAGGTCTTCCAGGGAAAACAAAGGCTCCCAGCGGCGAGATTTTAACCTAATAAGGGCCATTTCTGGAAGGGAAAAGCTCATCAGGGCTCCTGTAAAGGGCCCTCCCTTCCTTTCCGAAAATCGAAATCCAATCTCCATCTTTGGGCACGTAAAAGGGCCGAAAAGACTAATCTGGAGCCTCCTCACCAGAATCTCAATCTATCTCTTAAGTATCCACACAAAACGCCCTTATGTCCTCCAAACCCATTTTATGACTGTCCAGGATGCTCCCCTCGTAAACCCAACTTTCTCCAGAAGACTTTCACTAATAAGACGCATTCCTCACACACCATGTGCCTTCGGAAAAATTTTACCATTCCTGCGTGCAGCTTCGTCATAAAAAAAATGAAAGATGCTCCCCTCGTAAACCCAACTTTCTCCAGAAGACTTTCACTAATAAGACGCATTCCTCACACACCATGTGCCTTCGGAAAAATTTTACCATTCCTGCGTGCAGCTCTCGTCATAAAAAAAAATGAAGCGAAAATCGTCGAAGAAAAAAACAAAGTTAGTTTAAATGCAATTAGTTCCAGCATATATTATTATTAACATTATTAATACAAATATTTATACTTATGAACTTGAACTAATTTTTAACTATTCAAAAATTTAGTAAATGCTTACGATAATAATATATTTTAAAAAATGTGCTTAAAAAGAAAGCCAATTAAAATTATGCTCATGAGTTGAAGGTTACACTAAATCTTTGGCTCTTTAAAAACAGCTCATCCTTTAAAATAATTTTTTTCACTGGTACTTAACACTGATTTGAACATTCAAAAACCAAGTGAACATAATTACTCTAAAAGCCGAGACGTCTTAGGCGTGGCGTGAGTGCGTATTAGCAAAATAGTAGATTTTCTTCATAGAATGAAACAGATGCGCAAGGAAAGTGCGTTGCGTTGGGTCAGTATTAAAAAGTTAATGTAACTTAGGCCAAAAGTACCCATATATCGAAATGGGAGGACTTATTATTTGGATTTTAAACTCTAGCTATTTTTTGTGGATATTGTATAAAATTTTGGTAAGATAAATTCTTAGTTTTCAACCCGATTCTTTTGTTACATGTTAAAAAATATATATTCAGAAAATAATTAGAAAAACAACAAACTGAAATTTTGATATTGGAGAGAAAATGAAGTAGGGATTAAAACGAACTATACATTCAGTTATTAGTACCCACTTTGATTAATTAATTTAGCTCATTGGCGCTGATCCTTGACAGTTTTCAATTTAGTTAACTTTGATGGAACTTAATTTTAGTGTTGTGAAATTACGTTTACGGCTCATGAAGTCACTATTCAATAAATAAAATAATAATAACCCTTTAATATATTATAAATATTATAATTTACACTGATTCTGGGCTAGGAAAGCGTAAGTAAACGACTCATCTCACAAAGTTTTACTAACTTGCGATTCAAAAATATTTTTATTTTACTAAATTGAATAGTAAAGGAAAATTAGCAAGATGAAGTCACTGGTGTCAGAAATATTTGGCAAGATGTGAAGCGTAGCGGAAGGAAGGGAAGCAGTGCGTATCATATTTAGAGCCCCTTAAGTACTCATTTGGCCCTTCACAAGACAAAGGGAAAGAGCAGGGCGGGGTGCCAAGAAATTTATTTCCGGTCGGTCAAGTGCCACTACTTTTGATCCTTCACACCCTTGGCACCCTTAACGCACCCGGAATCTCGCAAAAAGAAAAACGTTTTATACAATGTAAAAATTAAAAAAAAAACTCCTACAGCCTCCCCATAATTTCTCTTTTCAAATCTTTTATCCCGACATTAATTTATTATTTTAGAATAATTTTTCCCCAAATAATTGGCTTTCCCCGCTTCGCTTAATTTTGAAAGGAGGGTTGGAGGAGAAAGTCATAGTTTTCATATCTTAGCCAATTTTAATTTCTGTCTCTCTTATTCTCTCTTTTATCTCTTCATCCGCCCCTCTCCAGATGAAATATCATTTTTACTAACACCATTATAATTACTACGAGAAGAAGAAGAAGAAGACGAAATCTGATTATAATGAAGAGTTCTCTGGAAGAAGGGGAGGGGAGGCCCCCTCCAAAATAACCCTGGGTTACCAACAACGGAAATTGAAGGGGGGACTCCCTTTTGTTTTAGGACGACTTTTAAATTTACATTATCTTCATCCGCTCCCAAGAATCTTTCTCCCTCACTTTCACCTTCATCTTCCATTGTCATCTCCCTTCGATCTGATTTCACTCCCACAAAATCCAGCTTAGACGGCTGGAAAGCTGAAATTCCAGCGATTCCTGGAGAACTGTTCCTGGACACAAGACTCCAGGTTCCCTATTTTACAGCTTCCTCGACTGATTTCTGGACTAGGTTCTTGGAGTCTCCAGGTTCGTCCTGGAGAGTGTCAGGGCGCTTAAGAACGCTTCTGCCCTCGAGATAAGCGAAAACCGAGAAAAGTCCTTAACGAGGAAGGCTTCTTTCTACCTAACAAAGTTTTAAAAGTGGAGTTTATTAATTCCTGGAGTCCTCCACTAATTCCTGGGAGTTAGGAGCGGAGGCTTGGAGGGAAAAAACGCAGTGGGAAGCCACAGAGGAGAAAGTAACTAATTCATTAAAGTTTTAAATAAAAGTCTTGGGGCTCTTCGACTCACTTTCTGATAAAAACTTTCTTCAAACAGAGATGAGACAGAGAGCTGGAAAACGCTGAAAAAAGAGGAAACACTGGAAAAAGTGCTTCAGAGAGAGAGTCCGACCAACAGTAAAGCATCCTTTAGTAAAAAGTTTTTTATGAAATTGTCGGAGAAAGTCGGATCGCTGGATCTCTGGGAGCTTCTATCTTTAGTACAAATATGCATTAGCTTTTAATGAGTCTCATCAAATTCCAGGAGGAGAAATAAATAAGTGGGAGAACCTGATTAAAGGGACCTAATGAAAAATAGGACTTTTTTTTTAACTTTTCAAAAAACTACCACTTTTCAACCCCTCTTCTCATTTCGATCGCTCTTGGAAAAAGCGCTGGAGAAAGTTTCTGGAAGGCTCTCTGATCAACATACGCTCCACATATCACCCCTTCTTCATTTTCATCAACTCTCCCCTTTCCCTCACTTCTAAAATATTTAAAACTTTATTAAAAAAAGAAGCGATGAAAAATTAAGAAATTTCCGGGACTTCTCCCATGCTGAAGAGCCCTCTGGAAAAGGAAACACTTCTTTAGAAAAACATGCCTGAGATTTCCCCGACTTTCTCCAGCCGACTTTCTCTCGTTAGAGTGATCTTGAGCCATAATTGAGTTTTACCAATGAACCTCTCTCTCTTACGATTTTTGAGTTAATTAAGTTACATAAATTAGGCTCCGTTTCCAGTGTTTTTTTTATTTAAAGAGGGACCACTGTACTTTAGTTAAATAAGTTAATTAACCTCGCTGGGATTTTAATTTTATTAGGACAGACGAGTTGAAAGGGAGTTTTTTTTATAGTAAGGTTCCGACTCGATTATATGGAATTCAAGGCCTTATCCCCTGGCACTTTAATTTCGTATTCTTCTTTGCTAACACTATTTACAACCTTTCTTTTCCCTTTCAACTTTCCCCAGCGTCTTCAATCATTAGAAAGACCTCCCCTTGGCCGTGGACTAATTCCAAATGAAGCTTCATTTTTACACAGCCTCTCCTTTCACTCCCAGAATTAACAAAGACGCAAAGTTTTCTTTTTAAATTCTTCAAATAGAGCGGCAGGCGAAGGGAATTGGGTACGACGACGAGGAGAAAGTTTTTGAATGAAAAAAGAAAGTACAAATTTCAGTTCAATTTCAAACCAAAACACCGTATCACACCCTGTTCTTCCGAAAATGTGAAAGAAAGAAAGCTTTCTCTTTATCGAAATTGCAAAATTAAAAACTTAGAGTGAAAGTTTTTGCACAGTGTCCATGTAAAAATCTGAATAAAAAATTCAAAAAGCGATACACGTAACGTGAAAGTTAGAAAGTTAGGTTCTAGGTTTAAGTTAAACATTGTAATTCGAGCTTTCTCTTTGTTATGCATCGACTGAGAATGGTGAAAGTAGGAATATTAGGTTTGGTTAGATTTCGGGTATTTTTGCAGAACTTCAAAATACGACCAAGTTTTGGTGAAAGTTGAATATTAGGTTAGGTTTAGTAAAGATCAGGTTAAATTTTTTGCATTTTTCGGAATTTTTTGAGGACATAGTGTTACTTTTCGAAGGGTCGTAACGGAATTCATGTGTATCGACTGGAGCGTAATATATGTGGACGAGAGTGGTGTGGGGCCCCTTGACGGAGGGTTGGGTGCCAAAAAGGGCACTCAGTCGAAGCTTCCTTGGCCTTTTCTTGGGCCCTAGGAAAAGGGCCTCTTTGTGGGAGTGAAAGTCTTTGGCCTCTCTTTCTGTTAGATTGCACAAAACTCATTAGCAGGCCGTCTCTCTGCTAAATTAAGTGGAAATCTTTTTGGAATACATTTCTTCCCTCCAACCCACAAGTCCCCGCCAGAAGACTTTCACTTCCGAACCTTTTCTTCTCCCGCCCCACCACCAACACCCTCTCATGCGCCCCACCGCCCCCACTTCCAGCAGAAAGGACCCCGAATTAGCTCAAGTCTCATAAATGGAACTCAAGAATCTTAATGAGTGACCCTACGAAGTGCAGACACTTTATGAACACTGCGTAAGCCCCGCCGATTCGCTCCCGCTCTAGCTCATTCAACTCCCAATTTTTTACGAGATTGAACAAATTGCCTAAATTTTGATTTCAAGGGTCCTGAACGTGTCGTTCGTGATGAAGTGGCTGCTCTAGAGCAACTCAAATTAATTAAGAAATGAAATCAGAGTGAAATTTATAACTATCTAATTAAACTTACTACCATTTGCTAAATGTTTGAAGTGTACGACTTATCCAATCCACAACTAAAGTGAGAATGTGGAAAATAGTCAACTTCAAGAACCGAGAAATTAGCAAATGATCGAAGGATCTAGGTGGCTGTATGTCTTCTAAGATTTTGAGCTGTAATCGGAAAATTTTGAAAAAAAAATCTTAAGTAACTAGGATGATTCAATTCCAAGAATTCTTGAAATCTAAACAAAATCTAAATCTAAAAATTCTAAATTTCTTTGAATGACGTTGAAAAGCAGAGTTGTTGTGAACTAGCGTGATTTCTTAATAATATGAGTCTGTTTTAACAGCGCTGTGAAATAGCGTTGAAGAAGTTTTGCAATACAAATTTCGTTGTGGGAAGGGAACGTGATTTCGTTTGTGAAAGGAGATTATTCAGTCAATTTTCCCATTTGAAAAGCTCGCGCCATAACACGACCGCAGTTATCCAAGGCGTGAGGATGAGTCCAATTAACATTTTAATCCACTTTCACTTGAGCAGGAGGCTCCACATATGTGAAAGTGGTGAAATTCAAATGAGGCCCGCTCTACATTGTTATTCAAATTATGATTTTCGAGGGAGGCGGGGAAATTATGAGGAAAAGGGAAATTATTTCCTCCACCATTCAACTCTATTTGAATTTTTGCAATTTTCAAAAAGTCCTTGAAGAAGAGGTGATAATTAAGTAAACTCAATTTAGGGCGGGGGAGAGGCCACGGCCTCACAAGAGCGGGCTTTCTCCCGCTTTCTCCTTTTTCAAAAATTCCCAGATTTCTCGCTTTGCATCATCTTGTTGGGCCAAATAGCGTTGTTGGAGGGGTTCTTGAAATGTGTGGTGAATTGAGCCATTTTCCCTTCCCCTTGAATTTATTCACACTTGGAGAGAATTAGGTTTTCATTATTCACTTTCCCCTTAAATAAGATCATTCATCTCGACTTCCCGCCGAGGGAAAGCGGGGAAGTGTGTTAAAATTTTGGCAAAAGAAAGCGTGTGGGGAAAGTAAGGGCAAGAAGGTCGTCGAGAGAAAAGAGAGGGAGAAAACCAAAAAAAAATCCTTTCTCTTTTCCCTCTATTTAAAATTTCTTTATTTCCTGCTTCCTCACTCAGCAAAATTAATTTTAATTATTTAATCCTAGTTAAACTTTCTTAAAAAAAACTCCATAACTCCATACAGCTTAATTTTCTAACGACTAATTAAAAATTTTTCCCCAGAAGAGCTTCCAAAAAAAACGAACAAACTTTTGAACGAACTTACAAATATCTTTTAGTTAATCAGTTAACACATATTTTTCTAGCATTGACTGTTTTTCTTAATAAAATTTTTGATAAGCTAAATGCGTTATGCGTACACGTAACAAAATGAACGCATGACGTAGACTAGCCAAGCAAGCTCATATTGAGGCGGAGGACTTTTTAGGAACGCGAAATTGACTTTAAGGGCCTTCAAGGCCTTCACTTTGACATTGGTCAGAAAGACTTCGACAAATGAAGTGACAAATGACAAATTGAAATCGAAGGCCTAGATTCTATGTTACAACTTTCATTGTTCCTCCATCTCAAGATGGGCTTGTTTGGTTTTTATTATAAACATCTGAATTGTAATAAAAATTAATATTGCCATTTGTTTCTGGTAAATCTTACAAGAAATGCGTGTCAAGATTATTTTCAAGATTCTCAGCTCAGCAGACTTGATTTGATTTTCATTCAATAAAAGAGAGCATTTTTACAGATTTGTGGCAAAACTTAGCCTAAAGGGTAGTAATTTGAAAATTGAATTTTGAACCTTTTGTTATGCTTTCACTGGATTGAAAAGAGAAATTAGGTTTGGTTGGTAGTAAAGTGAAAGGTTTTGGCCAAAAGAGATTTGTTAAGAGTGAGATTTAGGAGAGTGAAAGTAGAAGATTTGGAGTCGGGAAGAAGAGAAAGCACCGCCATCCCCTCTCCAGCCACTTTCCAGCGCCCTTCCAGCCCGTGTCAAATGGGCTATTCAAAGTGGAGAAATAAGGTTAAACGACGACGGACGGACGGAAATTAGCGCTTCTTCTCCAGAATGGATTAGGCAAACAAATGCGTTGATTTTCATTACGCTGAAAGTGGTCCCTCTAGAGGTATATATGCTCGCGAGATAATTGAGTTTATAAAGCTTAAGTGATTAGATCCTTAGCTTGGCCGTGGCTAAAGTCCACTTTCTCCTACTTTCACTTTCACCAGGAGGAGAAAGCCAAATTTTTTAAATAATTTCTCCTTTTGCAAAAACCAGATTTTTTTTTCACCTTTTTTCCTGAAACTTTCACTTTTCTTTTCTCTTTTGAAAACTTGAAAAAGGCCTCTTTTACTCTCCATTCATTCTGAGCTGAGAATAAGGAAATGGAAATGAGAGCAGAATTTGACCTAGTAATTTCAGGAGTTTGGCCATTATAAAGAGAGCGCGTAGCCCTTTACCTAAGTTTTGAGTTACCCAAGTTGCATGATTTGGAAACTTTTCAAATGAAAACTTTTCTAAATATTGTTTTGTTAAAGAGTAGTTTGAAGAAGTAGAGGGAGAAAGTTGGTGGCGGGGAAAGTGCAGTTTTGAAGTTGGGTGACCTTAGGAAGGGACTTTGGAGGTCAAAGGAAGAATAAGTTTGGACAGTGAAGTGCGTGTGTGGGAGACACAAGGGTCGGCGGGGAACTTTGGTAATTAGGCCGAGAGGAAGGGGGCCCTTAACAAATTAGTCCCAAAACTTACCCAATGTATAAAATTAGTTAGGACGAAAGTGACAAAGTGAAAGTTCTGCCGAGTGCCAGTGTCCATTCAAATTCATTTCCACTAAACCTTTCTATTTGATTACACTCTGACTTCAAAACAAGAAAATTAATTTTCATTTAGCACCCTTACACAAACGTCCGCACTTGTCCCCTCATACACAACTCAACAAATCACCGAAAAAGCATATACTCGAAGAAAAAAAATGCTTTTTTTCTTTCTTCAGTACGAAAGTTCAATTGCAAAATCAAGCTAGTGTGTTTTCAGCACTTTAAATTAAAGCATAATGTTATTTCCAGTGGCGTAAAATCTTTACTAAAACCTAAAACCACGATATACTGTAGTAACCCAGTATTACTTTTAAAATTTTAATTTCTAAATAATTTTAAATAATTTAATAATTTTTAAATAATTTCTTATAATTATAAATTGAATCGGAAATTAAAGCTTAACATACTACTAAAAACGGCTCAAATTGTGATTCTCTCTACTTAAATTCCATAACGTGACAAAATAAAAACACGGATGGAGCACAGGAGAAAGTTAACATTGGAAAGTAATTTTGAGTAACAAAGCCAAACACGCCCGTCCTAAGACGATGGACGTAAACTCATGGAAAAGCGAATCCTTCAGGCATCACATTCTACGTGGAATTATGATAGAATGGGATAAAGTGAAAGTGAGGGAAGATGAGGGCAGGAATTCCTATCTGGAGGTTTAGGATAGCCAAAGCACACGATATCTGCTCGATATCCTTTATTACCTTTCTCCCCTTCACTTGCATCTGGATAAAGGTAGGGGTAGTGGGGCCAAAAATAGTAAATCATAATCATTAAGGAAAATCTTATAAAGACATTAGGCGAGAGCTTGAGTGTTGTAATGCAGAGGGAGGGTTGGTGGGACTAATAACTGATCCACCTCCCTCCTTTGGATCCACTTAAGGACCAAGAATTTGGGCGTATTAAAATGGCCCTTAACCAAAAGACTCCCTCATATCCTCGGCCCTTTCTTTCTTATCTTTTATGGGGGGTAATTATAACGCAGGATGAGCTCTCCTTTCTCCCCGCTTTCAACCCACCAAGCCACGATTTCGGCCTACGCTGAATCGCTGAAACGCTCCAATCTCCTTTTTACGACCTTCATCGATTTCAATTCAGTCTCCAAAGGCTCTCTTTACAAGAGTATGAATCTCGAGATGAGAACTTAATAATCCCTCCCAAAATTCATTTTTTAGAAAATTCAAACACTCCCTTCCAATCATTGGCAACCGCAATTCGTCTTACTCCGAGATCTTGGTTGAATAAAATGTACCATTAAATTAATAGCTACCTTGTGGTCATCTACGGACTCCCAAATTTTAGATTTCGTCAATTATATTCACCCCATTTTCATATCAATAATTCCGGTTTCTGCTGGATTTTGAAAGCGGGAAATCCTTGTTTTAAAAATTCTACAAGTAGTAGATGACCGCATGGTAGCAACATGGTAACTTCCTCGACATCTTTTTCAATTGCAAATTTTGCAAATGACCAGTCTATGTTATCTACTGCTCCTTAACTATTTAAACGATCATTTCTCAGCAATTACACTCCAGAGCAATTTCAGGACTTAAGTGACGTTTAAAAAAAACTTATACATATAAAATGAATAATAGTTATCGAGGTTGAGGGAAACAATTGTAAAAAAAATAAGTCGTTGGATTACGACAGGGGCATTTGATTCAAGAGGTGTTTTACTATTCAAAGTAAATAAAATAGCTAGGAGCTAAATCGCTTTTGAGGAGCCAATCGCTGGAAAACGCCGTCGAAAGTTGTCGCTGGAAAATGTCGTAAAATGTCGTCGTATTGTTTTCGCAGAGCGGAGATGGGAACGAAGGGCGTCCTCCCTCCCCGGAACCATCACCACCGGAAGTCCCATCAACAGAGATCAGAGCACAATACAAATAGTTCTTCCAGCCCTTCACCAGCGCATTTATCCAGCTCTCCAGCGCATTCATCCAGCACCAGCGAATCCTCAGCTCCAGCGAGCATGACGACCACCACGGCCCACGGCCCTCACCCGCCCGCCAACTTTGAACCTGAGAATAAAAGGCGCCGTGTCGCAAACGGCGCTCCAGCGCTCGTCAAGCCCTCCAAGAACAATATCCCCAACAACAATGGCCTCCTCCCCAAGTTCAAAACAAAGGAGAGCCATCTGAACAATAACGCCGAAGAGGAGTACAATAAGTGCGTCATGGAGACGCAGGCCGCGCTGCGAAGCCTCTCAGCCGAAATTGTACTCAACCAGGACGAACAGCTCCAGGCCCAAGTCAGTCAGCCCAACTCCGAGGTCAGGTCAGAGGTCAACATACACGAAGCGTCACCAAGCGATTCTCCGGTAGCTGCCCCGCCACCGCCCCTCCAGGTAAAGGAGGAGGTGACCAATCACGAGGCTCCGAATTCCCCGACCCTCAACAATCCGCCACCGGTCAAGTCCTACGTGGCCCTCGACTTTAACGAACTCGTCGACGACTCCAACTCGGGTGACCTCCAGATTTCCATGGGGCATGGACAGGGGGACGGGAGGTCAAGGGCCTCTGGACATGGGATGAAGGGCTCTGGACCCAAGTCTCCCGGCTCCTCGTCACCGTACGGAGCCTACTTTCATCAGATGGAGGTCTCCTCGGGAGTGGAACAGCTCCCCACCGCCGTGTCCTCGTCCTCCCCACACCGCCCCAACACGACGTCAGCGAGTTTCGATTTTATTGAATCCCAGAACTCCCCACTAACGCCCAAGCAGTACACCATTCTCCAGCCAATGACTCCGGTGGATCATCCTCGGAAGGTGGGCCTTGCCGAGCACTCTCCGCGCAGTGAAAGTATGTCACCAGCCACGACTCCAGGTGGAACGCTCAAAGGTAACCCTTCCCTACTTTCTCCTGCTTTCTCCTACTTTCACCCGCTTTCACTCATCCAACGAAAAGTACAGGAGACATGCGAGGCGGATTTTTGAAAGCCCATTTTTTATTAGGCGAGGCCGCCTAAGTCTCCTCCCTTCAGGGCCTCCTTTTCTCTTCTAATGATTTCACTTCATCACCAAAATCCTTACCTTCCAGAACGCTCTTTCCCAGTCACTCAAACGTGACCTGGACGTTATGAATATTTTAGAAACCAATGAAATGAGCCCATTTGAAAAGGCCTTCATTCCTGAAACGAAAAGACTGAAAGCGTTTACTCTCGTACTTATTCTTAGCTTTTCTAGTTACGTCAATTGTAGAAACCTAATTGCTTTCTCCTTCTTTTTAGATCCAACCAAATGTCCAACGCCAGGATGGTAAGAAACTTTTTTTAAAAACAAGGGTGGTTTAATGGGAGAAAGTTGGGTGAAAGTTAGTTTCTAAGAAAAAAGTCTTTTCAATTTTAGCAATGGACAAGGTCACATAACTGGGCTATATACGCATCACCGAAGGTAATTTTGCACTGCAAAAAATGCTTTCTGAATTACAATAACTTCCGCTTTAAGTTATTTCTTTAAAAACGAATTAGTTTGAACACACTCTTTAAAACAACAGAAATTAACAATGCAAAATGCTTATTTACAAACAGGAGAAAGTCTAAATTAACCGTAAATTTTGTAATGCGTCGTATGAACACAGTTTTTGTAAAATACTCTGCAGCACTTTTTCTAGTAATAAAATATCTTCTAAAACTTTGTTTACAGCCTCTCGGGATGTCCCAGACGTGACAAGCTAACTCCAGAAAGTATGTTTTTTTTTTAATTTGAAAACATTGTTGTTTTTTTTTGTAATTTTGAAAAATTGAATTTGAATTGACTTGAAAAAAAAATGTATATGCTCAAATTTTGTCTACTTTTGCAGTACTCGCTTTGCATGAAACAATCTTAAAGTGTCCGACACCAGGGTGCTCGGGCCGTGGACACGTCAATACGAATCGAAACAGTCACCGGAGTCTCTCAGGCTGTCCAGTGGCGGCCTCCAGTAGACAACAGGGTAGTAGTGGCCGAAGCGATTCCAGCACTGGAATCCGCCTCAAGTCAAGCAGCAAAGAATCCGACGGCTCATCCAAACATTCCTTCCCCTTCAGCTCACCCAGCGATTCTCCACCAATCAAGTCACCTTCCTCACATAAAATTTCCGGTGGACACGGCGGTGGTGACATGCACCATCACTCGAACAGTCGAATTTCAACGCCAGACCCAAACGCAACTAATCCAGGGCCCTACGATACGTATTGCTGCGAATCAACCAATAGCAGCTCGTCTTCGGGCTCCTCCGGCGGGACGCAGCCGCACACGCCAGCCTACCAGAACGGTGGCGGTGGCCAGCACGGTGGCAGCGGTGGTATCAGTGCTAGTGTAAGAATACCGCAGCAAGCGTACGAGGACATGAATTACGGAGCCGGAAGTAGGTTTGGCCTCCTTCCGCCCACGCCCCATCCTTCTGGACTTCCAATCCCGACGTCAAATGGCTACCATCATCAAAAGTCGCCAGTGCTCTACAACAGCGCTGATTATGGCGAACAGCCACATCAGGAGCAGCATCAACAATCAGCGTCATCTGGAAATAAGGATGGGCAGCTCAGAACCGAAGGGCCGAGCGCTGGAAATTTAGAGGCTGGACGCAGCGATCGAAACGAGCTTTACTTGAGTGAGGCCTCGACCATCGGAAAAGTTGAGGAGGGTACTTACAGCACGGCCCCTGCTTCATTCCCCAGGTAAATTATTTAACTTAAATTCAAGGTCATTTAAATTGAGTGTAGAAGTGGTGTTCGAAATGTGTATTAAGCGAATTAGGAACTTTTTTCAAAGGGTACAGTTGTCCTAGGACGAGCTTGTTTGCCTATTCTTTTTAGAAAAAGAAATTACTATTAAAATTAAAAAAAATATTTTTTTTTTAATCTGCAACCCTGGCCGTTTGAGTTTAAAATATTTAGGAGTACACAGGCGTTATTTACTCATAATATTATAAGAATTTAAGTAATTAGTTTTAAAAAATTTGGACTTTTTTTAATTAACTATTTTTTTTAAATAACTAGGCCGCTTTTTGGATACGATACTGAGGCAGCCCAACATCATACTTTGAACTTGGGTACAGCGACGCCATTTCCGTCGACAGCGATCAACTTGTCCGTCAAGTGCGCTGGAATCAAGGAGTCGTCGTCCCCTTCTGTCATGGACTTGTCAGCCGCTTCTGGATTTACGCTTGGACATCCCTCCCATTTGCAACAGTACGCTTCCCGGCTTCCTCTCGCAAGTCCCGCCATGCCAAGTCCCCAGGACTTGAGCTTGGCCACGAGGTCACCCATCGAAACTGCCGCACACAAGTAAGGAGCCCTTAAGAGGATCTAGGCATTTCAATAATCCAGCATTTTTTTTGAAATACTTGTCAAATAAACTCGTCTTTTTTTTTTTTTGGAAAAGTATGGATTTTTTAATTTTCCAGATTCCCTGGAGGCTTTGGCAGACATTCGCCGAATTCGACTCCTTATGGCTACTCTCGAGAAAGCGGTAAAACAGCGATTTTTTGTATGCTTGTGTTAAAACGCTAAG
>VYYI01000873.1:0-24670 GCA_021029175.1 Bilobella aurantiaca
CGAAGAAAACCAACAGCAAAGACTTTTTTGTTGCTGATCGGGGGATTTGAACCCCCGTTCTCACGCTGGCTAGTGGAGAGAGACAGACACCCTACACCACTAAACCAACACCGCCTACATGTTAACAGTATACAAATGTTTTTATAGCATAATTGTAGTAGGTTTCAGTGCAGTACACTTCTTAAATTACTTGATTTTGCAACGGTGTATTTCAAATCATTGTTTCGAATGAATTGTTTCATAACTTTAAATTTATATTCAAAGTGTGAAATAGGTATAAACGATTACAAAATACTTCCGGAATTAAAATTGCTCAAATGAATTCAAATGTTTTCAAGACTAGCAAAACACACACATAGGAGGACACAAAGGCTAACATCGAAACCTGGTATATACGTGTTCGGATACATATTTTCTTATATATCAAACGTAGTGGTGGTAGGCTGTTGTCGTGAGCTCGTGAGGCACATTTTTAACAAAGTAATTTCTGTATGTTTATACGCTTTGGCCTAATGATGAGAATTTTTGCTGTAAGTTTGAGCACCTCGTGCCGAATTTCTAGCCTTCATTTTTTTTGGTAAATATGGGCATCATATTGATTTTATTAGTAAAGGTAAAGCAAGTAAAAATGGAATAGTCTTACTTTTCACTGAATAGTTTTAACTGTTCTAATCGTTTTAGCTTGAATGAAATATGAGCAAAAAATAGAAAGGTTTAAGAAAATTACATCAACTTTTTACTAAACATAATTAAGAGGACAGGAAGCCTTTTTGAACAAAACATGACCAAATTGAATTGCATAATTAATCAATTAATTTGAAGGACCAGAACTTAAGTGAACGAAATTCCTTAGACAGTACTACGCAAATAGTTATTAAGCAAATTGTTTTCAATTTTGGTTTCAAAACAACATGAACTCAGCAAAAATAGGGAAGCAAAGTTTTCTGCTGTAAAAAAAATTATTTAAAAAAAATTAGCATTAAGACCAGTCAAATAAACTTGTTTAAAGACAAGTAGGACCCAGAAAATAAAGCTAAAGTCCTAGGACGGGCTTGCCTTTGATATACAGATAATATACAATTTATGGTTTACGTGAACTCGATAAAACCCGTTTACTTAATGCAAGTTTAGTCATTTCCTTTAGTAGTCTCACTACTGATACCTGTCTACATAGCATTGAGACATTCTATTGATTGTTCCCAATGTCACTGAGCATTAGGATTATGATATTTTGCCTTGTCAGCCTGTTTGCTTTTTCGGAGAGTTTAAACGTTCCGAATCTTACGGGATTACATCCATCATTTTTACACGCACATACAATTCTTGTAGATTACTCCAAATACCAGGAACATAAAACACAAGGGTATGAAATTTTGAATTTGATTTGGCAAGTGGAACCACTCATGCGGTTACAAGCTGTATCCGGTAATACTACGACGCTAAGACCAGTTATCGATGTATTCAAATCTAGATGGCTCACACAAAAGTATGTGGCACAGATAATTTATGCCTACAACATTCCGCTCCGTGAGTATTGCACCTTAGTAGAAAGCTTTCAGTGGATTATTGAATGTGCCTATTCTAAGAATCAGACAACTTGCTATGGTCGTCATTACTACTTTGTCGCAGTATATGCTGGCAACGATGAAGTAACTGAGCACACTGATACAGTTGATGGGTTAATTTGCCCAAATCATAATTTTGCACAAATCCCACGTTGTCACTATGTTGTGCAGAATTCGTTACTGTACGTCTCTGTGCAATTGAGATATCAATTACTAAAAAAACCTAAACTTACGTGTAAACTTAAATTTGTCAAGCCGTTTCCGATAGGTAGCAGCTTGCCGTCTCGTTTATTATTGGAGATGAGTATCAGAGGATTAATCCATCATTGTCATATGACTTGGCAAATACGTAGAGGATTTGGTGGTGCAGCATATAACGTTCTTGACCCTATTCCAAATTTGCTGAGCGACTACATTACGGTTGATAACCATGCAACTAAAGTGTTAACCATACTTATCAAGTCTGTAAACTCTACATCGATATCAGACGATTGGTTAGGCAACTATTCTGTGTCTGGAAATGGCACACTGTTTTATCTACTGTCACAGCCTAGCACTTTTCCGACCTTTAAAGGATTTTTATTTGGATCTCCTGAAAATAGTTACATGTTTCTGCGTAACAAAAAGGTGTTTAATTTTATTACCTGTGGTGGAACCGCCTCCTACTTGAGCCTTATTGACTTTGCTAGTCCATTTGAACTGAACCTTTGGGTGGTTGCTATGCCAACTGCGTTTTTCACGATTTGCTTCATCATTGCTGTTTTTAAAGTTTACAAACTTACAGACAGCTCCTGCCTGTTTCTTGTAAGGATAATTTTAGATCAGGGAAGGAATGCTTCTCAAAAATTAGAAAAGGTTTCTGGTTTTAATTTATTTTTAATTTCATTGCTACTTGTGTCTTTGCTACTCACAAATCTTTACAGAAGTCAAGTAACAACAAATATGACCTCACCTATGCCGCGATCTCAGTTACACACAGTTTCGGAGGCTCTTAATAAGGGATTTAAGGTTTTATTGCCAATAAACTTGGCTATACCTGAAATTTTGCATTTATCAAGATTCAACTTTTCAAATTACGCCCAAAAATGGGATTTTATGAGAATAACGTTAGACCGAAAAAGTCACTTTATTCAAGCTTTGATGCTCGAAAATTACGATACATATACAAATGTATCACGAATACTAACAAAGTATCCAAGATTGCTAGAACAGACAAAAATAATTATATTAAATAATGGGAGCTTTGAATTCAGCCAATCACTGACGTCCTGTGGAAATTTCATTTACGTGGATGATGAACTTGGGATAAATAGGGTGTTTCATAACCTATCAAAAAATTCTTCCTATAAGTTGTATTTTGGAAGTGATAGATATTTGTCTTACACTCAATTTTGGATGATGGGCGAAACACTATTTGACATAAGTGGTTTTATTCTTCAGAAATTTCAGTCAATAATTCATTCAGGTTTATTTGACTATCTGGAGGATAAGCCTGGAACTGAAACTGATCTTCTGAAGCGAAAAGCTCTTTCGCTAATTGCAACTAATAATAATCCAGCTAATGTAGAAAAACTTAGTTTGCACAGTAACTTTCTTCTTGGAATTTTCTTGCTTTATTTTTGTTGTATAGTCATTTCATGCTTTGCTATTGTATTTGATATTTATTCTGCATTATACACATATTTTCTATAACGCGATATAAGGTATTTGCTCGTTTAACGCCCATCTAAATCAAGAAACCGTGTACAATTGCATGAAATTGACCCTGCAGTCCGACTCATCTTAACAATCAATCATTTTATTGACATATGGCTAACCCAAGATCAAACAAGTTAACATTATTGGGTTAGTAAAACAAAGTAGAGAAATTTTTGTTTTTCATGTAAACAATAAAGATTAAAAGTACGAAACACATTAAATACTTTAAGTATATAAATAAATATTTAAGTCAACAAGCCGTGTACAATTACATTTAATTTTCATTGCATCTCCAATGATTTAAAAAGTAAATATACTGCTTGTGAATGTATCCTAATCTTTAATTCCTACAGTTTGGATGATGAGCGAAACACTATTTGACAGAAGTGGTTTTATCCTTTAAAAATTTCAGTCGATAATTCATTCAGGTTTATTGGACTATCTGGAGGAAAAGCCTGGAGCAGAAGCTGATGTTCAGAAGCGAAAGGCTCTTTCACAAATTTCAATTAAAAACAATCCAAATAATGTAGAAAAACTTGATTTGTACAGTAATATTGTTCTTGGAATCTTTTTGCTTTACCTTTGTTGCATAGTCATTTCGTGTTTGGCCTTTGCAGTTGACATATATTTCATATTGTTCATATGCCGTTCTTTTCACCAGAATTTGTAACCAATGCCAGTTGCCAATTTTATAAAGCTGGATTTTGTTGTAAATTATATTGCCAAAGTTTTAAACGATTCACCTTTTTAATAAGTATTACTGTCAAAAAATCTTCTCATAGCTTAGCAAAACACATTGTTTAGTTTGGCATGTTACGATTCTGGTGAAAAGCACGGTTTTTTGTCATAAGATTATATAACCAGTTGTCTTCACACAGCAAGAATATTAAAATCAAAGGACCGCGTACAACATGTGTCTTCTAAAAAATTGAGTTTATTACAAAACATATTTATATTGCATTTCATTAATTAGTTAATTTTGTACTGTATCGGTTATTGATTATTGTTAGTAAAGAATACATCCCCTTTGAGAAATAGGTCTTTTAAAAATTATACTGTGTTAAACCTAACAATGATTTGAAAAGTGAGAGTGGAATTCCTAATTGCGGCTTTTTCGATTAGCATATATATAAATGATTTATGGCTAAAAACAGGTTCGAATCGCTTACAAGTAATTAGATTAAGTTGATTGTAACAAAAAAAATGGAAGTAGAAGGCTCCAGTGAGAGTTGAACACACGACCTTTCGCTTACTAGGCGAACGCTCTAACCAACTGAGCTATGGAGCCAATGATGGAGTTGTAACTGAAACTTCTTTGAACAAGCCGCTGCACGGAAATCTGGAAGATTAACATTTCATGCCAATTTAAGTGCTAAATCATAAACATAAATCAGATAGAACAAAATCATAAACACTTCCCAGTTCCTTCTCTGCAACGAAATGTAAACAGGAAAACTAAACACCAGTTTTCAACATCATTGTTAATTCATTAAGCGTGTTATACAATGGCTTTCTGCACCTGAGCTAATATTTGTATTGCAATACAATTGCAAAATCAACACCTAACCTAAGCTAATTTTCTTACAAATAATTATTAATAACTTTTTGAAACGTTCGAAATTGAGAAAACATTTTAGAATCCTTGCGGGATTCCACTGGAAGGAATTTTTCAATAGGGTAGTTTTAAATATACTCAAGAATGATTCCTAACCCATTTTTCTTTTAATGATTAATGATTTTTGTTTCAAATATTTGAAACATTTCGAGAATTTCTGAAAATCAATACCAAAATCTTTGGCTAGGGACAATTAATTACAGTGGAGGACTCTTTAGCCTCCGAAATTTATACGCAATTTGGATTAAGTTTATTCTACAAAAGTACTTTTGTGGCAATAATGTCGAGTTATAAATGTATGACTTGGCTCCCACTATAGGAAATGAATTTTAAATAAAAACCAAGAATGGCTAATTACAAATATCTTAGTTCTGAGCTCAGCTCATTTCTTCGCAAATTTTGAACTGTTATATGACAGCGGCCGAGTCATGATGTCAGTTCGTGTTGTTATGCTATTTCACGCTTTGCAACGACACTAAAAATTATATGCTTGTCTAAAAGACCCTTACTGCCAATTCCAAAAAAAAAGTAAAACCTCCAATGGCAAATTAAATTGTTACTTTACCCAAAGTCAGTACTTTGAAATTTTAATTACAGACAGAAATCTGACGATTTTATTACCCTGCATTTCAACAGAATAAAAACTGACATTTATTTTAGGCTATGTCATTCAATATATCATTCCTAATTTAATTTCAAGTTAGTGTATATGAATTTTCATTATATGTAAAAAGCGGGTTTGACCAAATACACCGTTGCTTACTCGCGTAACCAAATAGTGTATTGTATGCTTGCATGAACATTTTACGGGGTCATACAATTAAAAGGTTATGGTCAAGGGTCGTATGAGTCCTTAAGACAATCATTAGTTTTTGTTGCTTCTAAACTAATTTTGTTTTTGACAACTCTAATTTTTCGGTTTGAGGGGTTTGCTTTGTGCATTTGGGTCAAACAGACTACTATAGCTCTCCATTTCATGTAAAAATATTAAATTTTCAAATTAATTTTAGATTTTTCGGTTTTGAGTGTCATTTAAGGGTCATTTCGGGCGTCGTTTATGGGGTCGGGGGTATCCTGGCTCATTGAGACAACCCTTACCTTTTTACAAGCATTGTTTCTTAATACTTAAATTTATTAAACATTTTTTTTTTCATTTCTAATCATATATTGGAATTCTGTTTCGTAAAAAACCGTTGTGCTTTGGTTTACCCAGTCTAGAATCATTAGTGTTATTGGACTTGAAATGAAAGCATGGCTTAAGCAAAAGTATAGTATTTAGTATAAGTTGAGGATTATCGATTAATGCCATCGGATGTCAGTCTGGGTTCCAAATTATAGCAGTAATTAAACATTTCAAACTTCCTCTACAAATTAAACCGATGTAGCCAAGGAGGGGAGCTTGATTCTGTGGGAATTTCACCAACTTCACTTGGAAAACTAATTTCAGTAATTATAAGTTAAGGCAAATAATTTAAAAACTTAATTATATGTCTCATCATTATTTATAGGGAAAATACCAATTTCCAGCGAAATTGCCAATTTTACCTTTTGTATAGAAGAAGCTTAAGAGAAATTAGCTTTCTAGTGTAAAAGTCAATACGCAGTCATAATTATGCTGAGCAAGGTTCAGACTTACATGTTGGGCCTGTTCTTTGCAGCTGCAACAAAACTAATTCTGCCAGAAATAAAATTTGACAGATCATCAAATCAAGCGTCATTTGGGCAAAAAGTGATTTTTACTCACCTCCACAACATCATGATAGCGTCAACACTAGTACTACATCTAGTACTGTGTGTGACGCGCATTACATCCACAAACTCCATATTAGTTAAAGTTGTTGAAACGTACTTTATAATTAGCCTTGTGCCAGCTCTTGCCACGCGACTCACATTAGCAAAGTATTACAATGAAATGACGATTCTTACAAACAACGTTTTAACAATAGGTAACTCTGACAAGTTCAGTTACATGTTTGAGTCAAATTGGTTAATTGGAACTTATCTCCTTGCTTCGCTGTATTTCACAATAACTTATATTTGCGACATAACAGTTTGTATAGCGACATGTATTCCAGCAATGCTGATTTTTGTGTCGTGGTTACGTAAATCAAGGTTTGGAGAAAAAACAATATACAAACTATATATAAAAAAAAATTTCTATGAAGTCAAAGTGTTAGAATATGCGATTCATATTTTACAATCTGTCACTTAGTTAGTGATTCTCTCTGTAGAGATCTTTAATTGCTTTTGTTCTTCCTGTACTAATGCCTTGTCAGCACATTCTCCTCTAGTTATTTAGATCATCTTCTCATGAACTGCCTAAGTAATAACGCCCCTTGCCACAGGATGATTAGCATAATCATACCAAGTTTTTTTAGTCTTCTTTCTGCTCTGGATCAAATAAAACCTACGATTTTATTCAACACAAAGTTAACCAATCTTATCCAGCAAAATTTAGAAAACTTTGATTTATTTTTTTTAATCAAAAGAGGACATAAATTTTATACATGCTCAAAAATTCATTTATTGGGATTTCTTTAGCTTGAATGCTCAGTGCAACGATCCTATTCTGAATCGGAATGCATTCATGTATACCGCTGTATGCACTTATTTAACCAATTATACAACAATGTATTTGGATCCATTCTTCTGCCGGGCTTCAAAGTGGCAATAATTCTTGGAGTTTTTGTTTTGGCATTCTGCTTGTTGCGCCTGCGTAGCTCAATCAACTTGGCAATTTATAGTCTATTTGCCTTCTACTTTGTTGCAGCCTTAAGCGTAACCGTACCTGGAGCCATTTTAATGTCATCCGTCTATAATATTTCAAACAAGTTTCATAAGAATGTGACAGGAATGCCACGTGGCGGTTGTTTAGAGTGGCAGAAGGTTTTGAAATCTGTTCCTGTACTTAAGTGTACAATCGGACAATTTTATCACATGGAAGGGGTATGTCGTCCTTAATAGAAATTAATGTAGTAAAATAACATTCTTGCATTATGTCATTATACAAGCTTCTTTGTCAATACCGAATGAGTTAAGGTTTTACAAGCGCTAAGAAAATTTAACAAGATTCAATTTGGAGTAAAGATAATAATATGAACGAATTTATGTGATTTAAAGCTTTTCAAATTATACGGTGAACTTTATGAATTGAAAAGACTAATTTGAATACCAAATCTTTTTTTAACTGAATTGAGCGCAGAGTCTGTTAATTATGTTTTTTTCATCAGGGAGCCAAGTTGACTTTACTAGACAACATCGCCCGAGGAATAGCGTTCAGTCTAGTCACCGTACACTAGCTTTTCACACCTGCTATCCTACAATAGATTGCAACAAAAAGATGAGAAAATAATAATTACATACAGTTCAGACACCAATACAATTAGCTTCACATCACCAATCAAACGGCATTCTACCTGGGAACTATTCCACGGTCATTTGCTGAAAGTATGTATGAGTTTTGTCTCATCCTTAAGTTTAATTTTCATGACTTATGTTTAGTAATTTTAGAATGATGAATACTTGTGATACAATTCTAGGAGACAAACGAAAGTATTATAGGTAAATCTTTATAAAAAAAACGTTAATGGAAAACCAATAGTAAAATTCAAACTCTCATTAAATCTTGTAAATAAAACTAGAAAAAGCAAAAGCTAACAAACACTTAAACACAAAATTAGCTTCTGGTTTGGTTTTTTTGTGTAAAATTGAGTATTCGGTATTTGAGTATTTTGAGGGCTGTAAATTTCTTTGCAAATAACGTTAAACATTATTTTAAAATTGAGTTCCGAACTGTTATTAATGTCTGGTTCCTCTTCCAGTCTTTTTTTTAGAATCTGCTCAAATCTTCTTAAGGATGTTTTCTATAATCCATACAGCCTGGCTAGCTCAATCGGTAGAGCGCAAGACTCTTAATCTTGAGGCTGCGGGTTCGATCCCCGCGTCGGGCTTTACTTTTTGCGACTTTTGCATTTTTTCAATTTTTCTAACAAACTTAATGCTAATGATACGGAAAAAAAATTAACGCTTCTATATGCTATAACCAGAATCTTAGAAAATATAGAATTTTTAAATATTGAACAATAAATATTTTTGGATTCTGTATGCCAATTGAAATTTTAATTTCAATAAATCACCGTAATTGAAACAGAGTTATATCACTTTTGCGCCGTTTTGGCGGCTACTGCTGTTTTATTATTCCTAATTTTTGGCGTACGGACGCATCAAAGTAAAATTGAAGAATTTCTTAGAAGTAGCTTAAATATAGTTTAATTTAGAAGTTATCCATAACAATTTTCTAGTAAAAGTTGAAGCTAAAATGTTGCTTTAATATTCAATTGTTTTAAGACTCAGATTTTACAATTTAGAAAAATTGCTCATTCTATGAAAAACAAACATGATGGCTGGCGTACCGGATTCATCGTATCGCCTTCATTATTTGTTAGATATGATAAATAAATGGTGTTCAATTCATCGGGAATTTTGATTTTCGAAAGTACATGAATTTTATTGCAATAATTTACAATAAGTGAGGATGTAGTTCGAGTAGGTCAGAAACAAGTTTCCTGCACTCTGCAGGTGTAATTATCTCTCGGTCATTTCCCTTCTGGTCCACGAATCTCAGCAGATCAAGTACACCTAAAATATTTAAATTTTAAATTATGTGCATCAGTTGCATTAACTTCCAAGCACGCTGCGTGCTAAACTTCCCAAGACTTTGAAGTCCTCACCTTTTGGAAATTTGCTGGGGTTCAAATCTTGTAAGTTGAATTTTATTTTTTCATCGTAAATTGCTTTTATTAAAGAAAACGATGATTCTTTGTCACACTTCTCGACACTTTCTGCCCAATCCAAATTCTGCACAAGGTAGACCATCAAGTACACAAAGCTCTTGTAGTCATCTGGTTCTTGTGGCCCTAATTAAAATAGATTTTATTAAAAAATTACTATTTTGTTTCAAATTATTAGAGGCTTACTCCTATATGTTTCCTTTTCTACTATCCAGTCCATTTGAACGTGCGGGCTCATAAACAAAAAATCCCCGCCTACGATTTTGTCGTCCGAACCAGCAAAATTTGCATTCCCGAGATCAACCAACCAAACCTTACTTTCTTTGGTAATTGTAATATCCCGTGATTTGCCGGCGTATGACACCATTACATTTTCTCGCCTGAGGTCACCGTGGGTCAAACCAACGTTATGCGCTTCAACTATTATAGTCAGCTAAACAATGGATAGATTAGGTAAAAATTTAGGTTACACTAAATACTATAAAAACTAAACTTCCTTTGCAAATAGCTTTTAAATTAAAGTAAAGTATATGGACAAAGTATCCTAGCCTTGAATCACTGAATTGAAAATTGACAAATTGAAATACGTTCTAGCACTGACCAACCACAATTAATTACCAATAAGTATGCCTTAATGAATTTGTTGTTTTCTTCTATTGTGCGTAATATCATTTGTTAGAACTGGTTATAACATATATACAGATATAATATATATATATATATCTTTTAATATTATAAATTAATTATAAATTAATAATATTTTATACAGTGCTTTCAAATTAAAACAATACACCCCAAATCGTTGTCATGCAAAATTGTACATAATTCAACGTTATGAGGGAATTACATTCTTAAATGCGCGAAGCTCAAACTAAACTTTGTTTCTCGTGGAAATTATTCTTCCAAAATTGTTTAGTCGACGACATTTTAACGTTATTGAATCCCCCACAGTTTCCAAATGAACAACTTATTTACAAACTGGGTGTATCTTTGTAATTTGAATGCACTGTATATACCGTAAATGTTCTAATATAAGCCCGGGCTTATAATCAAACTTGGGCTCCCGACCCCCGGCTTATATTAGAGACCCGGCTTATATTGGAGACCCGGCTTATATTTTAACTTGAACGATTTACTAAACATAAGCTTGACAATTTTTTTATTAGAAAACGTGATTCTAGAGTGTTCATTCTACTTTTTCGTTCAAATCTGTATGATTTTCAGCTTCCGATTTCGCAACAACTGTAAAATTGCTGGTTTCTTACTTTTAAAAGTAAACAAAAACCCGGCTTCTATTGGACCCCGGCTTATATTAGGGACCCGTCTTATAATCAAATTTGGGATTTTGATCCCCGGCTTATATTAGAATCTGGCTTATATTAGAACATTTACGGTATATATATGTATATAGTTTATTTTGTCTGCATCCACGATGCAATGTCAGTTGTAATATAATAACACACAAATTCAGGTAACTTTCCTCTATATCACTTTTCCTGATGAATTTTTTAATGAGATGGTGCACTTACAGTTTTAACGATTAAAAGAACAAGTTCGTCTTCCGCAAAGTCACGTTCAGAACCTTGGTCCGGTTCAGAACCTTGGTCTGAATCAGAATCTTGGTCATGTCGCATACTATACAATTCCAGCAAATCTAGACCATGAATTGCTTCCATTATCACAACATGAGCAACCAAGCCATTCACGAGTCCTTTAATTTCTGATGGAAAGTCCATGCAAGATCCTTTCATGATTACCGCCGGAATTCCAACTTACCAAGAAAATATAAATACTTAGGCAATACTCCTATATGACTAAATTGGTATATATAACGCAAATGCCTTAATCATCTTGTATCATAAAGAGTATAATCGGCATACAAAAAGAGTAAACTTTATCGTGCCAAATCTCTTGTCCATATATCATTGTAGCCAGTACCAATGTACAGCTAGCAGCACTGTTTGATTTCAAATTTAAATAACTCTTTAAATAGTATTAAAACGCTTCAGAATTCTAGAGTTACTAGTGTGATTAACTCTAAAATTTATAATCGCTAACCACACCGTACCTGTACAGGTCTGCAATTCTCTAAAGAAAGCAATATTGTCTTACCTATGTGATTTCCCGTTGCGATTATACCGGCATTGTATTCATTTTGCATTTGCTTTAAGCTTTCAGGTTTTCCTGTTGCCTAAACAAAAATAAATATCCTAAAAATTGAGACATTGTGTTTCGTAAAACTTAATATTATTAAGTTTCGCATTACGAGTTCATATTTTTTCATGACTTGCTACAACCCCCTGCAGGCGTTAGCCTATGGGGCTTGAGGGCGCGTTCTAGCCATCCGCAAGGCGGTGGTGAAGCCCCGAGCCCGATTTCCTCACGCCAATTCGGATCGAAGTGTGTGGGAAAACCGCACACATTATAACGTTAGTTGGCCTTGGAAATGATAATATACGAGCAAAAAAACTGTTTGAATTTTGTTTGTTATTTAGGGTTACCTCATTTCATTATTTACCTTTCCAACACTCTCCACGAAAAATATTAAAAAATTTAAAGTCGTTTAATTTCTATTTAAGAAATAGAGCAAGCAAAATAATTTTTGGATATTTTGAATTTGAACTCCCTTCTGCTCAGCTGGGTTTGAAGTAAGCGTGAAAGAGGTTGTTGCTGTCTTTACTAAAGGACAGCTATGTGCGACCAAAAAAAAATCACACTCGAGAAAATTATTTATAAAGTGCTATAATATAAAATTAGATATATTTATTTATACTTTACTACTCTATTTCATTATTATATTATTAGTTTCTTTCCTTCACTACAAATTATATATAACAATCCAAAACTCTTACAACTTTAACTGCCACTACTTTTTTTGAAGCTGGAGATGTGATTACTTGATTAGCTAAATTACAAGTACAAAATTTTTAATGTTAATTTTAGGCATTTGAGAGGTGATAATGAAGTAATATCTCACCAAGAAATACATTCCCATTAGATCCGCTAAGTAGGGATCCTCCGGCATCCTTTTCCAAAATTTCAAATGTTCCTATAGTGTTCCCGCCATCATCTTGCAATGTAAAGGTATGGCCCAATGTAGCACAAATTGCCACAATTACTACAAATATCCAAGCCAGATTCGCCATGTCTAGATTTCAAAAGGAGAAAAAGAGGTTTAGATAAGGCTAAATTCGGTCGAGCTGGTGTAGTGGGTAAGATCTTCTGTTTTGCGTTCTAGTCAGCTTGAAAACGTATCTTCTTGATTAAGATGCGTAATCAGAGGACATAGTAATGCGTAAAAATCTAGTATTGAAGTGAATTTTACATGCCAAATCCTTAGGCATTTTTTTTTACTTTTTTCTAACTTCAGTTTAAATTATTTTTTCTATCAATTTTAGGTTAGATTTAATAACGGCTTAGGTTTTGTTTTATGTTTAGGTTAAAAAAAATTCTGTACCTTTAGTATGCGAAATAAAATTTTCAAAAATTCATAACATTTTTGTTTGACGAGACTACTAGCAGATTCGACATCAGCGACCTTAAATTAGGCTAGAAAAATACATGGTCAAAATTTGGGCTATGTCGCAATACAAGAATGTTTCCTAAAAATAAACTTTATGTCTCCCTTGTCAGAAATCAGTAGACTGCCCTCATTTGCATACATGTCGGCTAAAGAGTCCTTCCTACTATAACCCTACGCACCCCGAGATGTTGACCAGCCGCTAAACGGGAATGTCAAATAACGTTCGTTTACATTTTAAGTGTACGGCTAAGCTAGTATTTAATATTGTTGTTGATAAAATCTATATCTAAAATAAGCACTACAGTATTTAACATGTGAACCGCAACACATAAGGCTGTTAACTAAAATAAACCCTAGGATGAGAATTACAATTAACAAATTTGCTAAACCAAGGTTTTGTCAAAATGGTAACTTACCGAACTAAATCCTTCTTTTCAACTTCAGGATTTTGAACGAGTTAGTAAAAATTCTAGCGATAATATCACATTGAGGATGCTCCTTAAAATTGCTTTCTTTATAAATGAGACTCTATTGCGTAAGCAAAAATTAACAAATTTAGTTGTCATTTCTAGTTAGCTATTAAGCCAACCTAATAAGACCTTCGGCAAACAACAAAAAGCCTACTTTTCAGCAGGGTTGGCAGAAAGTTGGCAACATGCGTTGTAAACAACGTTGGGGGAAACGGACGGATGCGTAGATCAAAATGCGTAGTCGCAAATGCGTAGGTCCAAAAGCGTAGTGACCAAAAGCGTCGTGACCAAAAGCGTAGTTGCCCAAAAGCGTAGATAGACCAAAAGCGTACTAGCAAAATGCGTAGTGACCAAAAACGTAGTTTTCAAATTTGCTTAAAATTCACTGAAGCAGACTTAAAAGACTAAATTAGAAATAAATAGATTTTCCATAACAAACAGCATTGTTTTGACGCATAAGATTAGCAGCACAAGAGATTGGCAGAGTAAAGTTATGAAAGGTACTATATAGTGCCGCGGGTTCAAAGCTTAGTCGGTTTCAATTTTTTTAGCGAAAATTTTTAAAAAAAATCTGTTTTAAACTTTTTAAAATTTAACAGTCGTGTTCAAAATTTTCAAAAATAATAAAAAGTGCAAATTAAACCCCCAAAATCCATTTTTTTGAAAAATGCAATAAAAACTTTAAAAAAAAGTTAACAGAAGTTGTATTAACAATGTCAAAGCATTTTTATAACGTGTACAAAGTTTGCATTTGACATGAAAATTAAAAAAAACTAAAAATGGATTAAAAAAATAAATGAACTGTCCGATTCCATGTTAAATTTGTTGCTTACTGTTAGATGCGTTTTTAATTTTAGAAATATGTTGTTATACTGTCTGAAGGGAAGCATTTTTATTTATTAGATAACACAGCATTAGACAAAAAAAAATGCTACGTTTTTGGTCACTACGCTTTTTGCTACTACGCTTTTGGTCATCTACGGTTTTGGGCAACTACGCTTTTGGTCACGACGCTTTTGGGCAACTACGCTTTTGGACCTACGCATTTGCGACTACGTTTTTTGATCTACGCATCCGTCCGCGAGCCAACGTTGGCAACGGTTGGCAATGGACCTTTTGTTGGCTAACGTTGGATACGATTAATGGAAACTACAATTTTTTGTTAAAATGTGAAAAAAAAACTAATCAAAACGCACAAAAGTTAAGAGATTAACTAAAATTAGTCTACTAACATGGAATTTTACATTGTCCAGTTGTACCAGGATTGCAATTTTCCAAATATGAAATTCTGTATAGCAAATTTTATTGAAATTTCAAATTTTTGCCTCAATACGCCGAACAGATACAATAAGACATCATTTTAGCTTGACTAAAATGAAGCAGAAAAAATCCACGTTTGAAAACGACTAAATTTTTGGAATAAATGTAGCATTCCCAAAAATAAAAAATGTATTGTTAACAACACGTTGACAAACGTTTCCAACATTTCCAACGTCGTTTTGCTGAACACAACATTGTTTTGCCAACCCTGCTTTCCAGGCTGTATAATGATCTTGGCTGGACAAAATCTCCAGTTAATCTTTTTTGCGTACTTAGGAATAAACGACTTTTTCAATCTAAAATATCAAGTTTTGGATAACCAAAGTTTCAATATACATGCTTGAGAAATCCCAGTTTATTCTTCTGTAATTGTTATTTCTTAAAATCTAACGTGAGTAAAGCCTAAAAAAATTGGAACATTAAAATTACTTCAAGCAACTCTCAATTTGCATGTTCCACTGTTTCCATTTAGTTTCCATTTCCAACTAAGCAACAAATATTAATGTTTTTGTCGTAAAACAAGGGGAATAACGGGAACATTAATTGGTCTCACTTTCGTGTTATTTCGCAAAAACTAAAATAGCTAACTTAATTAAAGGAAACAAAAAACAACGTTTCATTGAATCTACTTAATATTTTTAATATTAGTACTTTGTACGATTTGCTGTCTGTGCAATACTGCTGCACAAAAATGGACCAAAACGGCCTAGCTTTTATAAATGGTCATTTAAAATACCAAAATTTGCTTTTCTTTAGAAAATAAAATTATGGAGTAATAAAGTGTGAAGAAATAGTGCTCCTTTGCAATTATAGCTTTAACATACAAACTACTAGTCAAACAAACTTGTCCTGGAGCTCGAGGACCCATTATATTTTAAAATGCAAAGGACGGTCCTATCCTAGTTTTATTATAAACTCACATATTTCTTAATGCAGTTCTTAAAGTCATCATAAAACACTTGCTACTCACAATCCCTAATTCCTCAGTTTACTTAATTTATATTATTGCTTTAAAACATTAGGTATTAAGTTAATTGTTTTAGCAAATTGCAAAGTAAAGGATAAAATTAAAAACTGTTGGAAGCATTAACCAACTTTCCAGGCGATGAGGAGCTTGAGGAGATCCCCAATTTCAGTTTACCTAACGTATGCCACATTATGACAATTTTTCGGATTATGTATGTAATGAAGAAGTTGGAGGTGGTGGAGGGAAATCGTTTGCGCTTAACTTGCATAACGTTTTATAACATTTTATCTAAAGAAAAAAAGTAATGTAATTTTTGTCGTAGACTCTTTGAGACGAATTTTTTCCCTAAAGTAATAACTGTGAAAAATGCAATAAAAAAGCTTTATAACATATATTAATGTGAAACTCACTTTCACGAGAAAAAGGCTAGCAGCATTGCCACAGTGAAGTATTGACGGCCGTTTTGAAAGTGACAAAATTGCGCTTTTTGAGTCTCTAAGTATGCTCATGGAGAGTCACTATCCCGATCGGTAGTCGGCACTCCCCGTTTCAGACAGGGGAGTACCGACAGACAAACAAATTAAAAAAGGATAATAAATATAATATGAAGATTTTAGTTGAGCAACAATTAATAGTTGAGTTCTGGAAATGATTAAGTATTTTTTTTGTCTACTGGATTACCCTACTCGAATTCCAAAATAACACGACACAAACAGCCAAAAGTCAAAACTAATGTAAAGCCACTTGTAAATTTGATTCAAATTCTAATTTATTACTAAATTCAATTAATAGATGTTTATTTACAGCATAACATTCTTTTAGTGACGAGTAAACCAATATTTGCTTTACTTGTTCATTTCGTTATTTACATGTTCTCGTTTTCAGTTTTCACGTTTTTGTTAATTTTTGCTCTTCATCTCTTTATTCACTAAACTTTCTCGCTTTTAGGAAACATAGTTTTGTGCGGCTGTGACATGGATGTAGGTCTGTAGATAATTTAATTGCATTGAATTAGCAAAATGCAAATCCGTAATGGTTAACAAGAAAAATAGAAGCAAAGTAGCGCCTTTAATTTAACTTTATTAATGTGTACAACTTTAATAAAAAATGAGACGTCAGCAAACAGTTTTGGGAAAATTAGACAGACATTACTTAATGCTGGTGAACAAAATTTCGGGAAGAAAATAATTCTCTGTAATTAGTATCTTGTTCTATTTGGATTTTTTATTTAGCTCAAAATTTTAAATGTGTTCTAATATTTTACAGCACAATTTTCACTACATTTTCTTTACCAAACTTGTAATAAGTTATCTACAAATATATTAATCACAAGGAATAACTAATTACTTATTTTGAAATTAAGAGATACAAATAAAAACACCCATCCACAAATATTCTGTCGAACACGAATGAGTTTGGAAAAGGTGTGCTAACCAAATAACTGTGCCAATATTGCTATGATGGACTCAAATGGTGCTGGCTGAGGTATTGTTGAGTTTGTGGATTTGTTGTTTGCTTGGGGGTTAAATAAGTTTGAAAATGGACCGATACCTGCAAACAAATCAATTTAAGTTCTCACTTTATTGACAAGTTTTAGATTCGATAATTTCAAAACTTACTTCTCACTGGGCGTTCAACAATCCGCTGAGGATTTGAGTCGTCCACGGAGTCATCATATTCACTCATTTGATCCACCAAAAGTAGTTCATTATTTGCCAGTTGCCCTTCTTCGGCAAGCTGAATCATCCAAGCAACAATTATACATTAAAAATACAACAAAAGAGTAAAAAGTTCTTAAAAAGTAAAAACTTACAGTAATTGGCATTAAGACTAGAGATGCAGCCCATGCAATTCCAAATCCAATCCCAAAGAAATAAGTTATTCTCTTCATAGTGTTTTCTAGGTTTAAAGTTTGAGGTGTATTGCAATTATTTTAAGTATTCTTGTATGTCTTGCAGACACTTTTGCAAATGAATCGTTTTCTCATCATGCCATCGAGCATGTTTGATTGTCCCTGTTGAACAAAGCCGCAACATAGATGGCATTATTTACCTATTATTGACCTTATTTAGCATTTTCGCATTCAAATTAAATGAGGCCGAGGTTAACCTTGTATTATAAAATGTCCCTAGATGTGTTACCTCATTTTGACCTCAGTCTACATTACAGATTAAATTCAGATAATTTTTGAAGGATGTGTAAAGGAACATAGACCATTTTATGAACGCTAAAGACTTCATTATTGAGCAAAGCCAATCAAGCCCGACCTGAGAGTTTTCTAGTTTTAGATCTTTTATCTTAGTGTCCTAGGACAGGCTTGTTTGGCTAGTCTCAAGTTCTCAATGGAAAATGGAAATAAGTTTTTTAGGCCCGTCTATAGAAGCAGTTGGGTTTAAAATTATTATGGAAGCTTGATTTGAGCTTGGGAATGCAATTGAGATTTGAATTGAATAGCATTGCAGGTCTGTAGTTTTGAATATCAGTCTGTATTTACAATAAAATCAAAACGATACATACTAAATGTGCGTTTTTCTTTACAAACAATCAACGGCGTTTGGAAGGAAAAAAGGCAGTTGCAATAAGAAACATTTTATCTGCACAAAAATCAATTCATCACATTATATATATATATATATATATGTCTCAGCTATAATTGCTAACCCAAAAATGCCATAAATATAGAGTAATTGGAAACACTATTGAAGGCTAAATTATCATTAGCACATAAAGCGAACACACTTTCAATTTTGGTGACAGAATCCTCCATCTCCCTTCTCTGCGACGCAGGCACGATTACATTTTTTGCCCAAGCGTTTCCAATTAAGTCTAAACAGGGTCCGGTGAAAATACCGGAAAGATGAACTGCAATTTGAGAAATGCTAGTTTTTGTAAAAAAAAACACATATTTAAAATCAGTTGCTCGAGGTATAATGAAATGAATTGTAAAGAAGAGAATAGTGTAAGCAATAATGTTAATAACTTTCATTTTGCAATTATTGGTGAAACAAAAATTTTGAAGAAAAATTATTATATAGTGGAATGAATAAATAGCAGTTCAGTTTAAGTTTTAAATTTACTTGTTACTAAATCACTACACACTAAATTAAATAGTATTTGTTTTATTTAATAATAACAGTATTGAATTAGTTGATTGTAGTATTGTTGCATTCTTAGAAGCATGGAGTTCTGAACGACTTTTCAATAAATTGGTATTCGGTTAGATTTAGCTTTTTGAAATCCGAATAGAGTTTACCGTTCTTGTGTACACATTGTTGGTTAGATAGTGAATTGACAAAATTACTGTTTTCTGTTCTAATTTTTATTTGAATCAGCAACTTAGTTATTGAACAGAGAGAAGGCTAAACGCAATTCCCCGAGCGATGTTGTCAAACAACGTTAACTTGGCTTCCTATAAAAAGTAAAGTAAAGTTAACTTTAATAGGGCGTAGTTTAGTAACATCCTTATTGAAGCAGCTAATTCCGCCTTTAATATTTTTACTGCTCAAAGAACCATACTAATTGGTTACATTGCAATCCTTACCCCCTCCATGTGGTAAAATTTTCCAATCGTACACTTGAGTATGGGAATGGATTTCAATATTTTGTGCAATTCGTGCTTGTTGCCTCTTGGCATTGCTTGAATGTTTTTCTCAAACTTTGCTGAAACATTGTAAACTTGCGACATCAGAAGTGCAATCGGTATAACCATAGATAGCATAATCACAACGTAGAATGCAAATAAGGAGTAAACAGCAACGCTGAACAAATTCCGTAAGCGGACAAGGCAAAACACTAGTACAAATACTCCCAGAATTAGGGATGATTTAAAACTGGGTAGCAGAATAGAACCGAATACTTTATTATGAAGAAAGTTGTAAATTTGCATTGTGCGGTAAATACGGATGCATTCTGTTTGCGGTTTCTCTAGCGTGGCTGGCCAATCTATGCTGAAATTGTATGAAAATGATTTATTTTCATATTAAATACTTACAAAAGCTTGTTTTGTTTTTACCAAGATTTCTGTAACCATTTGACCAAATTGAGTATTGAAGGAATGAAAGTTGCCAAAGAAATCATGATGTCACAAAAGTAGTAAATTATGTAAATCGCGAAACAAATGCAGTATATTGCTCCGTATGGCCTTGGTAATATAGGTAAATTTAGTACTAGTTGCAGAATTACCGTGGAACATCCGGATGACATCACGCAAATAAATAAAACAGTATACAATTTCCCCGTATTTTGATCAGGAAATTCTTTGCATTTCTCCTTACCAAGCATGTGCTCTAGGAATTAACCTGAATTAATGACGAGTTACGTAATGCTACTATCAGTATCATATATTCAATTACCCATTGAAAATACGTTGTTAATAAGGGCTGTTACTTCTGCGGCATAATTTATTAAGGAGAGTCGAATTGATACAGGTGGAACAATGCTACTATCAGTATCATATATTCAATTACCCATTGAAAATACGTTGTTAATAAGGGCTGTTACTTCTGCGGCATAATTTATTAAGGAGAGTCGAATTGATATGGGTGGAACAACACAAAGAATAAGAAAAATCGAAATGACTTTAATGAAAGCTGAATTTGTTTGTAGGAACCGCATCACACAAACTATTGCAAACAAAATATGAATAAACAGTACAAAAGATGCAAGTAAACGCAGAAGTATGTGCCTTTTTGCTAATTCAAACTTCTCCGTACTAGCATTGAACTTTACTTCAAGTATTGGAATTTTGGCTCCAATTTGAACAAACTTTTTAAAATGTAAAAGCTGTTTTGTACCAATCATTATAGATATGTGGGATTTTAGATGTGTAACATCTTTTGCACATTTATATACTATTTGAATTAGTTTATTTTAATACCAAATTGAAATGAAACTAATTTCTATCTATGCTTCCAAAACATTTGCCTTACCAGAATCTTTATCGCTTATAACTAAAAAGAATACTACAATATATGGGATTATGGTTTACAAAGAGTATAATTAAAGTCGCCCTCTATAATTACCTTAGAAACGAAACGCTTAACGCCATATAATTAGTGTTTAAGATCTGTTTTTTTACCTTATCAACATTTAAAGCAATGAACATATAATTTGCTCCTCCTACACATCCTCTCAATATGTGGCAGTGGCAGAGTTAATTATGAAAATGGGACAATTTACACAACTTCTGATTTTGAGAATCATAGAATAAATGAGATTGTGGCTTACAATGAGTATAATTACCTTCGCCCTCTATAATTATCTTATAAGCAAAACCCTTAACGCCATATAATTGGATTTTCAAAAGCTGATTTTCCTTTTACTTTATCAAAATTCAAAGCAATGAACATGTAATTTTTCCATACATCTTTTTCTGGATCTAAGTAAGATGAACCGCTTGGTCCAAAGTGACCAAGGATTGAAAGCCTACCTTAGAAGTCATGGGTTCTCAGCATTTAGGTTGTATTTCCTGAAGCGGTGAGCTTCTTCAGCAGGTACGATCTTGTAAAATCCCAAAAAGTAATTAGAAGTAACCAATGAATCTTCACGGGAGACCTGTCGTAGGCCATCAATATGAACAATGGACTTCCTGAGTTTGTCATTCGGAAAAAATTCTAGTATTGACAAAGCCAAAATTTTGACTCCTATGTTTTTAGACTAATTAAGAGTTGCTGAGTTCGAATCTGGATTTAGATTTATGCGGTCTCGTCAAACAAAAAAGTTATTGATTTTTGAAAATTTACTTTTCCAGGCCAAAGGTACCATAGGATTTTGTTTTTGATTTTTTGGAATTTTTGAATTGTGCAGCCTTTGCGAAGCTCGGTCCAGTTTGCTAGAACAAAGTCTACTCATAAATACCTAATTACGCTTATGCCCATGACAATTACTTATTTGTGCGCCAAGACGTCTTACGGAGTCATTGAATTCGCATTGTTTTGTAAAAATTGGTGTGTTGTAATTTTTTGCCATACCCATTGAATATGAATATTTCGTTGTAATGGAAAGGCACTACCCGACGAGGGCGGCTTTAAGCTAATTATGTAGAAAAAAATATAGTACAAAAATAACATATATATATATATATATATATATACATATATATATATACAAAAGTATATTATATATTACAATGTTTACATACAAATATTATTTGTTTCAAGAAAAAATACGGTTTGACATTGAATGAACATTAAAAGGAAAAAGGGTCCTAAATTTTGACAAAATGCTAACCAAATACTTATGCCAATTTTGTTTTTTATGAATCTAAAGGTGCTGTCTGTTGGATTGTTGAGTTAGATGAGTCGTTATTTGAAAAACAACAACAATTAAAACTGCAAGTTAAATCATTTCTTACGCAGAGTAAAAACTTACCGAAATTGCATAAAGATTAGAGTTACAGCTCATGTTCTTCCCAATCCAACCCCAAAAATACATTTTATTCTGTTCAACGTGTTTTTATATTGAAGTTTGCTAAACTTTTTGCCCTTAAAACCACAGTCCACAATGTTCTATTGTCCCATTGTACAAGGACGCAAATTTTTTAAAAACTATTTCCTTATTAACAACCATGTTTAGCATTTTCAAGTTATAAGTTTAATGGAGTCAAGGCTATAGCCGAATAAAATGTACCTTATAGCTGTCACCTTAGCCTAATTTGCCAAATAAGTGCACATTCTTTTTGGAGGTTATGTAAAATGACGTTGATACATGAAGCACACTATATACCATTGCTCGCGAAATTTGAATTTATTTGATTTATTACAAATAGTATTGCATATTGTATATTTAATTTAGGTTTGAATTCAATTACAATTACCCCTTGATTGAGTTTCATGCACTTAATAGAGTATCAATAAATTAATACCATTCAGTTGATAATACACTTTAGATTCCAAATGCGAGGTTATATTCAATAGCTTTTTTTCCGATACATGCGTTTGATACAGTTGTATTTAAAAATATAATAAAGTCAGAAGCCAAATTTTTTGTACAGAAAACAGACGTATGGCATTTCACTGGAACGATCTAAATCCGGATTGTTAACTTGGTGCCAGAATTTAATTTAAATGAGAAATGATAGCTTAGAAGAAATCTTCTTAATCTAGTATTCATTAAATTACTCAAAATTATTTAAAATAGTTTAGCAATGAGCTGATTTGAATTTTTTTATTTTGACCTCTGCAAACCCAATTTAGAATTTATCTTGGACACCTTTTGATAACCATATACTGGTAGTTTTTTTTTAATTAGGCCAATGGCTACAGCCAAAATTGTGTTCAGTACAATTTATACTTATTTGACTTTAAAAAATAATAAGCCAAACCGATTAATTAAGTCTATAATCTCACACGTTTGAAATGTAATTAACTGAATTTTCTTTCTGTAACCGTGAAGAATAGACTATACAGAAGATTATATATAAATAAAAAACAAAATAAATACTTAAGCAATATATTTTACTGACATTTGTAATTGATTACGATGCACATATTTACTAAATTAAATATATATATATATATAGAAAGTATATAAAAGGGGTAAATAGAACAAAGTAATTCCAATTGACTTTGAAATCTAAATTATTATCAGCACATAACACAAACACACATTAAATTTTGATTACAAAATCCTCCCCCTCTCATTTCTGCGACACAAGTCCGCGTTGCATTTGTCTGTAGCAGCCGTGCCAATTATGTCAAGGCAGAAAAAGTTGAAAACACCGGAAGGACAAACTGCAAATTTCAAATGTATAATTAAGGAAATGTTACTTTGGGAAAATTAAAACCTATTTATAATTAACGATCATCCAACTTACCGCACGTCGCTTGAGGTATAATTGACTGAATTGTAAAGAAAAGAAGAATAGAAGCAGTAATAGTAATTTTCCGCATTTTGTAATTATTGACACTGATATAATTGTTGAGAAAATATTTGGGAATGGCAGAATGTTCTGAACAAAATTTTTGAAAATTTCAGCTGAGAATGATGTTCGGAATGCTATTGACTGGCATTTCACACCAGCTTAAAGAGTAATATATTTCAGAGCAGGATTATTTTCTAACGTGTTTAGGAGTTGATGTATTTTAAGCTAGGCTACATAAGGAATTTCCAAGAATTTATATTTTGTGTAAAACTAATAAACCCTTTGGGAAAAACCTCTAATACACATGAAGCTTGGCTTCAAAATTCTTGAAAAATTGATATTCTGAAGAAAATATTTTAACTTATTTGCTTATATTTATGCTAATAATAATTCCTTTTGAATGTATAGGTTTTTTTTAAACATGCAGATATCATACTCTATTAATAGCAAGGATTTTCCAAAAAATGCATTCTTGCATACTTTGCGGTGCTGCTACATTTTCTTCATTGGTTTCTTGAAAACCAGTAAAGAATTTGTTTTCAAGTTTGGTTCTTAATCTAAGATTCTAAAAGTCCCTATTTCATATTTAACTAAAATTTCCTTCAGGATTTCCTTCGCATTTTGCATTTTAAAGACATTTCAACAATAATCTGCTCACTTTACCCCAGCATGAGCGCATTACACATAACCTTACTCTGTCTCCTATGCACTGCATCGATTTCGGCCAGTAAGTAAAACGCAATTAAAATATATTTTAGCCATTATTCAGTTGTGTGTACGTCATTATATATATATATATATATATATATATATATATATATATACCTGTGACAAGAATTTAAATTGCACAATTATTCCAAC
>VYYI01000874.1:0-24667 GCA_021029175.1 Bilobella aurantiaca
TTTCTTGGGTAGAATCGCTTCAGTTGGAATTTTTAAAGCTTGTTTTAAATTTAAAAAAATACGATGAAGGACAGTACAGTTTACAAAGATGAACTAGCGCTGAAAACGCTTAGCGGAGAAAAATGTCAACCGATTTTTTCACATTTTTAGAAAATTCAACAACAGTTTTTAAAACAGGAGGGTTACTGGAAGTGATCCGCTTGCTGGAGAAAGTGCTTAGCGGCTTTTCTCCAGGAACAACCCTATTTTTCTGGACAAGTTTTGTCTTTGTTCTGGACAAGCGGAAAGGGGGCTTTATTAAGAGACACGGTGATGCAATTTGAGGAGCGTTGTGCTCTCTCCCATACATTTCCCCTCACTAAAAGTCCGTTTCATATCTCATCTTTCGCCCTTAGCAACGGCCGTTGCTAAGGGCCCAACTTTCTCCAGGATCCTGATTATCTCCGCCTCTCTGCCTTTCTCCTGCTTTCTTCCTGGAGAAAGTCCACGCCTGATACAAAAGGAAAAAATAAGTAAAGAAGGTATTATCCACTCCGCAAGAAACAATGGAGAAAGGCGCGGAATTTTCTTTCCAGAAATTCAAAATTTCCGAAAGCCCTAAAACACTGTCTATCTCCTATTTTACTTATAAAATTTCGAAAGTTTTTTTTTTTGGAAGATGGAGAAAGTAGGGGTTTTCTTTTGTTAAAGAGAAAAGTAAATAAATCTTTTGGTAATTTGTAAAGGGCAAAAACCTTATCGCTCCTAGTACAAAATTAAAGAGGTTTTTGTGCTGCCTTTTCGGCTCGAGAAGCTTTTAGTAAGTTTTTTTTATTTTTTTCGAGATTTTTTTTACATATATTTTTTGTTTTTTTTTTATTTGCTGGAGAATTCCTGGAGAAATCCTGCTGCTGGAGAAGATTCCTCCAGCAGCCTCGAGCTCAATTCGTTTTTTTGAAAACAATTGAATTATCCCTCCTTTTTTTTCTTGCTCTGCTTTGTTATCACAAATGATTGTCGAGACGAGTAGAGTTCATTAGTTGAAAAAGAGGTTTAATCATGATCTGCTTTCTCTTTTGGAGAAAGTTTTTTTTTGTTCGAGATTTTCTAATTGTGTTTTCACGAAAAAAAAAGCACCAGAGGGATATGATGATCTCGATTTACTAGAACACTACACTGCACAGCACGGTTTTGGCACGGTTTTTGCACACGGTTTTTTTTTCTCTTTCACTCTGGAAAAGTTGGAATTTTGTCAATTAGGGAGGCCAGGGAAGGAGTTACGCGTTTCATACAGAAATCTCCTGGATTTGAACACGTTTCTTCATGCTGCCGCCGCCGGTGGAGACCGTGTCACGATCACGTTCTGGCGGATTGGCACGGCGGAGGATACCGGTGGCTCCACCGCCAGAGGCTGAAATGGAAGAGGCGATGCTCACCATCGACCCGGCCAGAGAGGGTGGGATGGAACTCCGCGGGGGCGGGGGTGGGTCGGGAATGGGCGGGCTACAGAAGCCACTTGACCCGGAACAGTCCTTGACGAGATATGGCGGGTGGTGGGCGGAGCGAGCGGCGGTGGAGCGGAGCTCTTGGAGCAATTCTTCTTCGTACTCTTCAGCACTCGTCACCTCCCCACCCCCATAGGGAAACCCACCCCCGCCCCCACCGATTTGATGGTATTGATGGTGGTGGGGACAGAGGGAGTTGTGGGGGAGGCACAACTGCTCCTCCTCTTCGTCCTGCCGCCGCGGTTTGGGCTGGACGGGGACGCTGTTCAGAAAAGGATACAAAAAAAACCGTTGAAAAATTTGCAATTTTCAAAGTTAGGTCTTTCTTGCCTATCTTTAATAGTTAATTAATTTTGTAAAATTATTTGAGCACAGTTGACTTGTTTTTGTAACGTTTGATTAGCAAAGTGAGTAAATAAGATTAGGTTAATGGGCTTCAGTGATCCCTTAATTTCTCAAATGTCAAAAGAGCCCTTTCAAGGGCCCTTAATGGAGAAAGTGATCTCAAGCTCATTTTCCTAAGTAAACAAAAGAGAAATAAAAGGAACTTTATGTCCCTCAAGGGACTTTCTCTCGCTTTCTCTTTAAAAAAAATCAAGGACTCTCAAAAATCGAAACCTCAGTTTTCAACCCATTGAACCCTGAGCTAAAAAAAATCGATTCTGTTTTGAAAATTAAAATTTTGCATTAAATTCTTACATTTGCGAATTAAAATTTCTCCTTACTTATATGCATCGGAAGTTAAATTTTTGAAATTCAGGGATTTTTTGTCAAAATTTTGAAATTTCGAACGTTTAAACGCTGGCGGAATATTGATAGCAGTAATTGAAATTCTATATTTTCTAAACTTTTTAAAACCACACATCCAAAACAAAATTGAAATTGTCAGGTATCGATTTTTCAATGGCTGATTCACTGAGATTTTTTTAGTGGCGTTAAAATCTTGCAAAAATTACCTTTGTGACTTCTGATGATAAATTGCAAGGAAAATGAGGAGATTGAGCAACAAGAGGCAGCAGCCCACGCCAATGGTCACGCCGAGGGCCGTTCCGTAGGAGTGGTAGTGCGACGCCGCCAATTGACGCACGATTTCGGTGGCTCCGTCGACCCCGCCGCCACCGGTGGCGTTACCCGCCGTCGAGTTTGGTGGGCACTCCGAAGAGCTAAGGATGGCCGGTGACAGGGTGGGTACTGACTGACTCTTGTCGTCACTGTCATCGTCCTCGTCCTCACCGTGCTCGGATGAGGTTCCACCGTGCATTTGAACGGCGCCTGGAGGCAAGTCCTTGGCCCCACCATGCTTCAGTTTTGTCTTTGGCACGGAAATGTGTGGTGGCAGCGTTGGTGGATGCATGAATTGCTCTCGAATTGGACCTTGTTTTAAAAAATGTTTTTCTAAACAGTGTTTTCAAACAATATTTAAGGCAGCTACGAGCGGTTTTCAAAAAACGATTCTTTAAAAAAAACTTTCTCTTCCAATCACGGTTGGTGATTTTTGAAGAGAAAGTGAAAGTAGTGTCTTTTCTAAAAATAGCATAAATTAGGCTTAGCAGATTGACTCCTTTGCTTCACGTCAAGAAAGCGTCTTTCTTAGAATTTTGGGTTTTTTTAGAATTTTCTAAATTTACTTTCTCCCTGCTCCTGACTGATTTGAATGAAATGGAAGGAAGTGGAGGCAGAAATAGGCGTAATAATGCAAATGAATCTGTTCTCGGAAATCCGCTCCTCATTTTAAACTCATTTTCAAAAATTTCCTTCTTCTTTTTTTTTTTTTTAAAAAAATATCGTCTTTTCATCATCTTGCCTTCTCAAATCTCTCTCTTTCCAACGCATGCAAATGTGCTCAAAAGCCTAGAATTATGAAATTTTGTGTCATTTTTACCAGAAAAACCAAAATCTCCACCTTACTCAGGAAAAGTGTCACGAAGCTCCCTTTTCCGATTTAGAATTCTAACGGGTTTTCTAAAAAAAAATTCTGTTATTTTCTAAAAAGGCTGTAATTTTCCAAAAACCTGTTATTTTCTAAAACTTGAGAACACCACCCTATCTCCTGTTCAAATAGACCTAATTTGAGTTTAATCATCTCAAACTCCAATTGGAGCTCAACTACAAGGGCAATTAGTGTAGAAGGGAAAGTTTTTCAAAAAAGGAAAGCGTAGCAACTTGTAAACAAGTTTTTTAGAAAAGGAAATTTGAAACTTTCTCCTCTGCTTTCTCCCAATCCCATTTTACAAGAGACCTACTTTTCTGTGAGCCAGAACACAAACTTTGACATGTTTACTGTCCACTTTCACCATCATTGTCAAAATTCGTGCTGGAAAGGGAAAAGCCTGTGAGCAGGAGGTTCTTGTTCTGAACAGCGATTGCCTTGTTCTAAACAACAAACTTCCTTGTTCTAAATGCAGCAGCCTAGAGTCTAGACCCAAAAAGGTCATAAAAGGAGACAACAAAATGGTGGTGAGGAGGCTAGGTCCCCTTAAAGTACTTTTTGGGACCCTTAAAGTACCTTCGTAGTAGTCTGCTTTCTCCTCTTTAAAGTTGTGATGGAGCATGGACACGTCAGCTCCGCCAGGCTTATGCAGTTGCGGTATCAGGTTGAGCCAGAGGGCCATTTTGTGCCCTCGGTAGTGATTCTTCATCGTAGGGTCCCCACTGGCTGAAATCAGAGGTCAAAGGTCAAGAGCATAAGGGGTCAAAGGTCAATATCGCCCTTTTAAAGCGGCAATTTTTAAAGTACTGCTCTATTGCAATTTGCAAATCTTGTGTCCATAAATCTCAGAAACGTAATACTACAACGCCATTTGAATCTTTGTATATTTTTGTGTTTTTAAATTTAACTTTTTGCATAGTGAAATCCCCTATTTTAGAAAAAAAAATTGTGTGGCATCAGCAATAAATCTTATTTAAAAAAGATGGAGGATTATACTAATTTTCTTTAAAAAAAATGCTTGTTTTTAATTATTTTTCGTTAGTTCTATTTGTAAAAAAAATGATCTAAAAAAACTGCTTAAATATTTTATAGTGAACAAGGGGCTTTCTAAAAAGCTTTTTTTTTCTTATTTAAAAAAAGAAGACTACTGAATTTATGGCTTTTTTTCATGCCCTCCAGCTCAGAATTGAGTAAGTGGATGAGGAAGCTGAGAGATAAGTTCGTTGAGCCGCGGAGTAAGCTTTCCTTTTTGGAAGTACAAAGCCTTTCAAAAGTAGCGTATAAACGGAAATGTAAATCAGAGAAGGTTTGATTATTAGATTTTTGCTAGATTTAAACAGTCCACTAGGGCTAGGAATGGTTTCTTGTAGTTTGACAAACCATAAAACCAGTTTTACAAACATGGTTCTTAAGACAAAGTTGCACTTTTCACTTTCCGCCTACTTAAGAAATGCTCGGTACTTGTGAAGTGCGGAGAGGTACTTACCCAGTTCGAGATAAAGTTGGTTGACAGGGTCATAGGAATCCCAATAGGGAAGTTGGCTCTCTTCCGTCGAAGACGTGCTGGGAGTGCTCGAGCCGCTGTGATGGTCGTAGCCTGAATTCGGATCCCTGAAAATGTCAATACCTTCACAACCATTTCCTCCGACGAGCCCTTAAGGGGTCTCTGACTTTTTAAGGACTCCAACTAAAAGGAGGACTTAAAAGGCCCTTTTACGACTTTGCCTTACCCCGAGATGATAAAGTTGGTCAAGTATCGCATCAGCGTTGTCGACGCTTTTGCGTCGCCGGAAGTGTAGGACGGAAGGCTCGGCTCTCGCCTCTGGGCGTTCAAAATAGGATGACCCAGCGAAAATTGAAGAAGATCCTCACTAATGCTCCCTATTCTCTGCAAATTAAGCAATTTTTTAGAACAAGCGTTTTTTAATAACACTTTTTAGAAAAAATATTTTTTTTAGAAAAGCGCTCAAAAGAACCTTCACATATTGTATCCTTCGGTTTAAACTAATCAGCGATTTCTGGTGTAAAAATGTGCTTAAAATCGCTTTTCTAACATCATCAGTTTTGATGTCAAAATTCAAATTTTCGCAGTTTTAAAATTAAAATTACGATTTAGAACAATTTCAAAATTTTTTCAAACTTTAGAAATCAAAAAGCGAATTGCTAATAACAATGCCATATGCAGAAAAGTAAGTTAACCTGCAGTCAAAACAGTACTACCAAGATCGTTGATGTCATCTTTCATTTGGTTCGCTTGGAGTATAATTGTACAGAGAGCGTCATAATAACCGCCATTTTTGAAAAAAAGCGTTGACTTACATGCGGATAGACGGAATGGTCAGGTTCGTACTGAAAGTGGAGAAAGTAAGTCTTGGCGTTTCCCCTGGCAGAGTGCATGGAGGCGACTTGGACGAGTGGTGCGACGGTGAGTCCGTCACTCATGATGCTCAGGATCGAGTCCCTGACGTCGATGAAGTCTTTGCGCGGCTTGTCCCAGTCCGTGTACTCGTTCTTCACCGTCGAGTAGATTTCGTTGAGGTGGTAGACGAAGACGTTGCGGACGAGGGTGCGCAGGACTCGATCCCGCTTGAGGTCCGCCATACCGTCCTCAATGTCCTCGGTGTTGAGTTGCTCGAAGGACTCGACTGAGGCTGCGCCGATGAGGAGCTGGATTCGGGAGAAGTGGCCGTGGGGGTCGCTCTTCATCTCCGACTCGAAGTTCGGCTTGACGACGGTCGAGTCGATAAGCGGACCGAGTCGGGAGATGAATCGGTGCTGGACGAGCTCCTTGTCCAGGACGTTGAGCAGGTCCTCCAAGGGGACGTCCCTTAGGCAGGGTCCCACATCACTTCCGGGGGGTAGGTCTGGGGGGCGCTGAGGGTTATTTAGGGGCGGGGCTCCGGGGATGGGGGACACCAACTGATCACTGATGCACTTTTTGAAGGCTTGAGCTATTTTTCGAACGTTGTCCTTTGCGTGGAGCTGGAAAGAGCCAGGGCTCATTGCGGAGCCACTTAGGAGTATGACGCGATGAAATAATTCTGAAAAAAAAAATAGAACATTTTGAAATAATTTTAAAAACAAAGAGCAAAAGAATTCGTAAATTTTGAAATCATTTTAAAAACAAAAATGCAAACGAATCGAAATTTTTTAAATAATTTTAAAAGCAAACGAATCGAAAATTTTGAAATATTTTTTAAAACAAAAAGCAAAAGAATCGAAAATGTTGAAATAATTTCTAAAACGAGAAGAAATCGAAATTTTTTGAAATCATTCTGAACACGAAAAACGAATCGATACTTAAAAAAAATGTAAATAGCTCAAGGATCTTCGACATTCATTCTCTTTCAAGGAAACATTGCGTTATTTGTGTAACTGGCGTCGATTGAATTAAAAATTCTCATATCGCTGTTTTCAGTGTCGCTGATTCCAAATGACGCTGCGCTTTCTAGAATCAATAGAGGATATTGATCGCTGCAAAAAAAAATTGATCGCAACTTGAAAATAATTTGGCATTTCTTGTCTAAAAAAAAGATCATTAGTCGGTGGGCGACAGATTGAAATAGAAAAAAAAATTGGGTATTCAATAATGGCTGGTGGAGGAAATAATGATGATGCCAATTTGGTGGTCCTTATCTCTCCGTCTCCTGACAAGTGAAGTGTGGTACCTTGATGGGTACTGGATTAAGGGTACAGGGCCTTTTTTTAAAAAAAGTTTTAGAACAGAATTGTTCGAGAAGATGACATGAGTCTAAGGGTACTAAAGGCCCGTGGCTCAGTCTGCTCGGTTTAAGGGTTGCTTTTGCGTTTTGAGCGACACTTAAGAAAGGCTCTGTACACCCGGTACTTGCCTGTTGCGACGGGTGCTAGCATGAGGAAATTGGCCAGCACAGCGCCCGTCCTATGGCCCAGCAGCGTCACTCGATTAGGATCACCTCCAAAGGCAGCTCCATTCTCACGAATCCAATTTAAGGCCGCAACTATGTCCATTATAGCAAAGTTCCCCTGCTGACTGCTCGTCTGGAGAAAACCTACGTGTCAAAATAGTGTCACACTTTTAGAAAAAAAAAAAAGTTTGTTCAAATAGAAATCGCTTTGTTCAAATAGGAAAAGCTTTCAAAATGACCCCAGAAGTTTTTAAAGTGGTTTGATTCTCACCCGGTTTGATTGTCATGTTTTTTTCTTTTGAAAAACTCATTATTTTTAAACCTCTTTTTTAACCGCGGCGAGCACCGCCGTAGCGCTGCTTTGGGAATAATTTATGGGAGCGGTTGAAGGACAAGTTCATTTTGAAAGGCGCTGCGCCGTGCTGCCCACCGCGGCGGTTTTAATGATGTTTTTCTTGTGCCTTTGCTTTCCTTCGTGAAAAGGAAAACTTTTCAAAAAAAAAAGTTTTTTTTTTGTATAGGCTAGCGAGCGGGAATTTTGGAGCGGTTGAATGAAAGTTGAGGAATCTGAGAGAATGGTCAATGAAAGAAGGAATTACTTGCTTTCTCCCTGCTTTCTCCCTACTTTCTAAACTTGCTTACTTTCTCCAATAAAGGAGAAAATGGACCAATGAGAAACTCGGGATTTTAAGAAGCCTTCAAACTGTACCTCAAAGTTTTGGCTACGCTGCTTTCTCTTTAAAAGGTTTCGCAACTTTCTCTCGAAAATTATGGTTCTTACACTAAAATTTCTGAAACAAAATTCTTAAAAAAAAAAGTTAAAAATTTCTAAAAATTGCTTAATTTCCACTTCGAATTTTCTACATCCTCAGGATTGTTCAAACTTGTTATTTTATTTGAATCACATCTATAAAAAAAAAAATTTTGGTGAAGCGGTATTAAAAACTGACAATTTCACGCACAACTTGCGGTTTTTTGATAACTAGAAAACCTCAAATTAAAAAAAAACAGGTTGAAGTAGCTTTCTCCTCATTAGCATAAATTTGCTTTTTGAAGACAAAATGCTTAAGAAATTGCGCCACTTTCAATAGGATTACGGCCCTGAAATATTCTAATCCTTAACTTTGATCCTTATGTCAAAATTTTAGGCCTCGTGGTTTGAGGCCACTTTCTTCTCACCATCCCGCCCTTAACATGAAATTGAATTAAAAGTTAACAGAGAAATTACGGGACGAATAGCATAGTGGAGGACTTAAGGCCCTTCGAATACCCTTCCGCTTGATGTGGTTCAAAGTGAAAGTGCGCCAAAATTCAAAGGGATTTCAAATGGAGAGGGGGAGTGAAGGCACCCCCGCATTAATGGGGGGCCCTTTGCCCCAGTTGAGAGCTACTAAATCTCCCTCCTTCCATTAATTCCCTTCCTAAAGCACCCATCCCTTTTAAATGCATTAAAATTTCTCAAAAACCGCAAAGGCTCTCCGTGCGGAGAAAGTCAGGGAGAAAGTGGCGGCAAATGCCCAAATTCAAATTCCGCTCCAGAGAGCGGATGCCCTCTAATTTTCAAAATTCCCAACAGTTGCCCTGAAAACGCGAATCGCTGAACTCCAGTTCAGCGATTTGGAAACGTTTTCAGGAGCGATACATCGCTGGAAAACAGCGCTGGGAGTGGCGTTTTTAATTTAAAAGTGACTAGTTGACTTGTTGACGGAGCCATTCGCTGAATAGGAGGTAATTAGAAGAGCTGGAAATTCGGTTTGCATTACGCAAGGTTGACTTTGATGTTTCCGCTCTCTGAGAGCTTAATAATTAATTCTCAAAGTGGAGAAAGTCTGCCTGGGAATTTGGATTTGGCGGGCAAGCACATTTCTACTTTTCAAAAAAGGAGGTTTTCTAAAAAAAAACGCCTTTTTCTAAAAATTCAAACCCTTTCCTGTCTCTCCCAGGCGCTTCGTGAATTTCAATGTAAAGGGGATTCATTAGGCCTTGAAAATAAAAGGCTGACGTGGCTGGGCGGGAGGCTGTTTAATTTAGCAATTGAAAGGAATGTGCTGAAGGAGGGGGAATGTGAGAATGGGAATTTTTGTTGATGAGCTCAAAGGTGAAAGTGGAATGGTTTTCGGGAAAGTGAAAGTCGACAGTTTTTCCTGTATTCGACGGTGATTTTCGGTCAATGGAAGCTGTAAATTAGGTAAGGCCATGAGGCCTAAATTGGGGAAAGGGCCCATGGGCCCTTAACCTGAAACTTACCTAAAATGCCTAATCGATAATTGAGCGTAATTACGAGGACGTTGCCTAGGCTGGCGAGGGCAGAGCCGTCGGCGAGGCTTCCGGAACCCCATTCCCAGGAGTCGCCGTGCAGCACGACGACAATGGCCAATCCAGCTAATTTCTCGTCCCTCTGCCTCTCTTCCTCTAAAATTATAAAATTACAATTAACTTAATTTACTTAAATATTTTAATTAATTATATCATTTACTTCCAGGTTTACAAATTGTAATTGAGATTTCAAAAATAATTGCAATTATCAATATTGCTATAGTTTGACGCTGTTTTAAAAAATCTAAAAAAAATTGAGGTAAACCCACGAAATTTCAGGTTCATTTGAGGTAACGCTCAACGAGTTACAAATTTACAAAGAAAAAACATGCCCTGTTTTTTAAAGTTGTACATCTTACTTTCAGACATCACAGAAATCAAAAGAAATGTTTAATCATCTGTTAAAATTAAAAAAAAATATTTTTAGTAAGTTAATATTATTTTTTATTTTATGAAATTTTTCAAAATTAAATATCAAAACTAGAGTGAGATGTGTAAATTTGTGATTTCAATTGAAAGTTTCTAGAATTTAGCATAAGGGAAAAGCACTAAACTAAAACAAAAAATTAGAACAAAATATTGTTCAAGTTCAAAAAAAAAAAGTAAATTACGTTCGTTTCTTAAAAAAAAAGTGGAGACTGTTTTTTTTTTTTAAGAAAAGCCTTTCCCTCCTTGTAATTCTTTTCGCTTTCATTTTCCACTTGGACCAATTCTCCACTTCATTTCTGCTCCCATTCAATTTCCTTGAAATCCAACCAAGACACCACTTTCCATTTATTCTGGACAAGCCTGGAAGGGGCCTGGAAGAGGTCTGGAAGGAGGCTGGAGCCTCAACTGCCCTCATTTACTCCCCTCAAATGGAAATTAACAAAAGAGGCCCTTTGCTCCAAAGGAAGGAAACGGCCAAGATGGCCGCGCAATTTCAATTCACGCACCAAATAAACGGAAATGGAGAAACTCAAGACCAATTAAAACGTCCGAACTGCACTCAAGTCGTTATATGCCCATTTCATTTTATGGAACTCAATTATTTGCAAGATACCTTCAAATATAGTCATTTAAAAGAATAGTAATTTAAAGCACAAATTAAAAAATTTAGTCATTTAAAAAAAATATATATATAGTCATTTTAAAACAAGTTCAAAGTGCCGACAATTTTGAATCGACATTTTGAAATTCTACTTTTTTGTCATTGAAGTCAATCCCTGCAATAGAAGCAAATCGACGTGAATTATAGAAAAATGCGTGACAACTACCTACCTTTCTTGAATATTGAAATATTATTTTTTTAAATTTATTAAATGGATGCAAAGCTCTCAAAATTTGACCAGTAAGAAAATTGCAGACCAGGAAAATAATAGAAAGAAAAGCACTTAAAGAAATGAAATTTTTTTTTTTAAAATTTGTAAATCAAGAACAAGATGCTTTTTTTTTGAAAATGATATTGAAGCTGTAAAAAAATGTCACTTTCTCTTTCTTGTATTTCTTGTTTCAATAAATTACTCTTTTAGTCTCCTTGTAATGCTTGAGCACAATAAAGACTTCAGCACTTGTCTCTGAGATGAGCATCGCAAAAATTTATAGCCCAAAACCAAAGGCTTTGGAAATTGCTTCAAAAACAGAAATGCTCGCAGCATCCCTGGTCCAAAATCTACAAATTTAGAGTTTTAGAATTTCAAAAAAAAAATTCAAAAAAAAATGAAAGCATCCATTTCTGAAAACAGGAATTTCTGCAGCATCCCTGGTCCTAGATCTGCCATTTTTTAACTTTAATTTTGTTTTAAGAGAATAGGTAATCATTCTCTTCAAATCAATAGAAATTAGACAATTTTTTTTTTCAAATTTTCTTTTTAAAATGTCTAACGAACTTTCTCCATTATGACCTTTCCATTGCCATTTCCAAGAATCTGCTCTTGGCAGTCATTAGGCTGAATGTGCCTGACTCAGGGAAATCTGATCCCATTCTGGACCAATTAATGAGTCTCACTTTGCCCCACTTGGCCCAAATGAGACGGGAATGGAGGTCCTTTGTCTGTCCGAGGCCCTTTGTGCCCCTTGCCAAGTGTCAGTTGGGCAAATCCACCTAATTGTGATGACACTGGGCCACATGGGGGCACAGAAGGAAATGAAACAAAGGGACACGGGGGGACTTGGGATTGAAGTGCCTCCAGATATAAAGGGATTTCATTGGTCCTTGGCTCCCTTCAAAGGCCCTCGATCACATCAATAGGATCTTACGCCGCTTTTCCCTTGTCACATCTTCGAGACACAACTTCCTCTGTCAATTTATTGCATATCTTTCTCCTCCTAATCCTCAAGGGCTTATGTACAGAGCCTTTCAGGATTAAGCAGTCACGTGAAAGTGAAAGTTTGTCATTATGAGGCTTTGTTGTCTCCAAGAAATTTCTAAATTGTCAATTTTCAAAAAGGACTTTTCTAAATTCAAAACAGAATCATTTTATACCTCAAACTTTTACCGTTTGTCAAAATGTTCCAAATAACAATAAATGTGCAAATTTTGTAATGCAATTCGTTCTTGAAATAGTTTTCGATAAGTTTTTATGGCCCCTTTTAATCTGTAGGAGTTTGAGTCGGGGGAATGTACAGAGCCTTTCAGAAGTAAGCACCAGAGTGAAAGTTTGCCTGAAAGTGAGTTTTGTTTTTGCTAAATTTTGCTGAATTTCGCTACCTGATCATCAATTTTTTTTTGTCCTCAATTGAAACTGAACAATTTAAATAACGTCAAAAACAGAAATTTTATTTTAGTTTATTTTATATTCCGGATGAAAAAAATGTATAAAATTTCGTGGAATTAAATCAAAATCTTCTTAGATCGATTGATTAAAAATACTTCTGAAAATACATGTACAGAGAGTTTTTTTTGCGCAAATTTCAAATTGACTAGTAAACTAACAGTGATTCGAACATGTACTTTTTCAAAAATCTGTTTCTTTTCTACTGTGAACTTTTTTCTAAATATCTGTAACCCAGATCTTTTCTGCCCTGTTTTCAGAATCACAAAAAATTGTTTTCTGGAACGCTGCTCGAATGGAAAGACTGAAAATTGATTGGAAACGATTACACGGTGAGTGAAGCGCGTAAATTCGTTTTATTCCCTGACGCCTTGCGCTGAAAAAAACGCTGTTTTCCATCTTGGAGCGCCCTTACCTGCTCTGGGGAGGTAGACGTTGAGGTAGAGACAATCCTCGCTCTGATTGGCCAGCAGATGAAGCGTCTCGAGGAGGCGCGTATACTTGAGTAAAGGCATCTTGGCAAGGGCCCTCGTCCTGTTGCCCAGCTCTGGAAGGAGCTGTGGACAGACAGGTCCAAATTTATCGGCCAGGCGAACGCCCGGAAAGTGACTCGGGGTCAAAGGGGGCATGAAGCGAAGGGACGCGGCTGGAGCGGAGGCGTAAGGGATCCCTAAGTAGGCCTCCACGTCCCTTGGCATACTTCCTGTTCGTGGCAGGAGGACTCCACGGACCCTTCCGTAGGCCGTCTCAACGATTCTCGGGCTGAAACAAGGTCAAAGGTCAGGTTTTGTGAGGGCTGGAGCGATCGAATCGCACTGGGCAGCGATTCTGTTTTCAGCGATTTGATTTTTTTTTCATACAATTTTTACTACCCTCTCTTTTCTGTCTGCTTGTTTTTCTTGTGCCAACTTTAATAGGCTCATTCCAAAAAATTAATTTATTCTTCCCTTGTGCCAAAAATGGATTTCAATTATTTTTATTTTCACCCGTAGCACTTACTTTCTTAATGGTTCACTTCCAAGCGGCTAAATGACCCACTACTGTCGCAATTCAAATCCAGACATTGTCTAACATTCATTTTTGAAATGACAGTGTAATTTAAAAAAGTGAACTTTAAAAAAGAAACAATTATTTAATTTACTAAAAAACTTGGCTGCCGAATTGAAATATGTATAACCAATGCTTGGCCAATTTTAAAATGCAAGTAATTCTCGTAACACTTTGTGTTTGTATACGGTTTTTCTGAAATGAGGTTAAACAGAAATTTTCAAAATAATTCAAAGTGTTTTTTTTAAATTACACAAATCTACTTAGATAAGTCGTACTTTTTATTATGGAGTGCGTTTATTATTTGAACAAATATTCATTTGCTACACTACTCTTACTTCTTCGCCAAACTCACATAGATGGGCACTTGAAAGTGTTTAGTTGAAGAACCCTCAACTCATTTACTGATTAGGGAGCAGAGAGATTAGACAAGCACGCCCTAGAACAGGGGACCCTTAAGGGAATTTTTTTTTACTGAATTGTGAATTTCTTAGTTTTCCACCCCACTGAAAATGTCGCTTCAGAAAAGGAGTCGTTTCTCTCTTTCAAGGACGGGCTTGTTGTGTTATGAAAATTACAAAAGAGCAGTGTGAAGAAAGTGAGAAATATCAAAGTGAAAGCTCATAGGATTTTAAACTACTTTTTCTTCTCTCGGTACATTGTTCTGAAACTCTCGGAACATATTTGTTAGGAAGCGATACGTAATGTCAAAGAACGCTTTGTGCGACATTTCTTACCTGTACTTTGGCTGCTGGATGCAGGACTGTGGAAGTTGGAATAGGATGAATAGGAGGCTCAGGCGGAGCAAATAAATGCTCTGTATCCACTCACCGTTTCCATTTGCTCTCGATTCATTGACTCGACCACAGAAGGCAAAACGCATAATTTAAATTTTCCCACCACCGCCACTATGCCCACCAATCACAACTCACAATTTCCAGAAGATTTCTCCATGAAGCCGTTTCTCCAGGACGACTAATCCTCAGCACAGATGCCGACTCAGCCTGCACCACGTGACTCTCCAGCACACGCTCACCCAACCAGTTTCCACATTTAATTCAAATCAGCCCCATTTCCAGCGATTCCAGGCTGATTTCCATTTAAATCAAAGGCCGGAACTCCTTCCTCCAAAAAACGGAGCCTCCTGCCAGCTTTCACTTTCACTCCAGCCTTTTGTCAAAGTGCCAATCTGCTGCGGAGGAAAGACAATTGCTCCAGCACAAATTCCTGGAACATCTTCTCCAGGAAACTGGAATTCGGCAATAAGTTCAAGAATCGAAGGTCCACTGTCTCCCTGGACAACTATTTCTATCCCATCGCTCCAGCCCCTCCTTGTCGCCTCCTATCTCCTCGCCGCCGTTGTCGCTGTCACCAACTTGTCGTCGACGCTGATCTCGGAAGGGAAGAGTAAGCGACCGTTTCTGGCGACATCCAGCTGGAAAACAGGGGGCTTCTGGAAGGGGAAATTTGGCACTGGACCAACAATCAGGGCTTCAAGTTCTCCACCACCAAAAACCTATACAAAAAAGAGAAAGCTGTAGTCAATGGAACTTTCTCTAGATCTTTCTCCAGGGCAAAAAAAAATACTTCCAGTAAAATCTGCTTGTAAATTATTCTTCCTTATTGTTTTTTTAATGCCTTTTAAAATTCAGTACAGAGCCTTTCTCAAGTCAGGTACAGAAGAGAAAGTCAGATGAAAATCCAAATTTTCACCCCAGGTGTCATAAGTATTAGCATGTGGCCATTTGGAAAATAATTTCACATTTTAGTTTTGTTTACCAATTTACTTTCTCTTTTTTCATGACATAAGAAAGTCTCCGTATACGGTTGACAATGTTAACTAACAAAATAAGTAAACCTCTTCTTGAGAGGCTGAGGTAATCTCACCATAATTAATTAAATTGTGTCAAATTTAGGCACTTATACAACATGGTTTCACCGAACCAAATTTTTTTTGAAGCTTTAGAACTTTCTCACGGAACTTTCACCGTGACTTTCACTTTTGGGGAAAGTCTTTTCTTGGCTTCCATGCCACTTTTTCTTTCCCTACATTTTTTTGTGTGCAAAGGAGAAGCATGTGGCTCAAGTCTCCTGGACCGTCACACTCCAAAGCGTTTTCGGCCCTCTTTCCGTGAAACTAAAGCACTTGAATTACAGATCAAATTCTTTCCAATTTCGAAAACATTCCCAAATTTCGAAATTGCATTGCTCCTAGCGAGCGGACGACCGTTGAACGGCTTCGGGAGTCGCTGCACCGAACTTTCTCCACTTTCTCCAAACGAGCCAACTTTCATTTTGGCGACCGCAGGAGCTCCTGAAGCCTTTTTCCTCCTATTTCAGCTATCAGTCCGTATGCTACGCTGAGTCCGCTACGCTGAATCGCTGATTGTCCCTTTGCATGGGAATCTCCTCCTTTTGTAAGACGATCTCATAAATCCAACCACATGCGATCGATTTTGGATTCGCCCGAGCACTACACATCCAACTCTATTTTCCGGGGAAAGTTGAAAAGAGAAAACAGGCCTTTGTAGGAGGCTTTCTCCATTCGGAGTCAAGCCAAAGTCACAAAAACCACATTTCTTGGGTTAAATTTAATTTTGAAGCAAAGTAAGTTAAGGATTCGATTTAGAATGCTAAATCGCTTCGAATGCCACAGCGGCAGCAAATAATGGAACTTTCGCCATGAGCTATATGTCTTCTCAACGCTTAAAAGTATACACAAAATAACTTGAATTGGCTTTTGGCATTTTACTTTAATTTTTTTTTATTTTTTATTCATTGCTACTCTTATGAGCCATTATACTTTCGTTTAGAGTTTTTTTTTTAAATATGAATCATTAAAAACTGATATTAATTCTTTGCATTAGTTTTCATGCTGTTGTATATGGACATCACCAATTAATCAATCATTCGTCTGTTCTCCTACTCAAAAGCACGTGCTCCACTAATTAGGTCATTAAACATTTAACCTAATTAAAAACAAAAAAGTAAATAACCTAAGCTTTTATTTGAGTAATTTTAGCTTTTCTAAAAAGTCGTCATCCACACAAGCAAAACATTCTACGCCTTTACCTTCAAATTATATTGAACTTATAATTTCAAATGGCATTGATTTTGCAACTTGGAATTTGGAAATTACTTTCACTTTTAATGTCCTTTCGGTTTTTTTTTGAGGTAGCAAGAAATTAAATTCATGTCATCGACTTTCTAATTTATTTGAATATACTTTAAAAAGCTACTCTATGTTTCCGATTTGTCTGTCTGTCCGACACAGATTTACACTCAAGTAGGGCTCGACCGATTTCAGTTCTATTTTAAGATGTGACTTATGACCATGTAATTGGAATGCCGAATTGGGAAAAACCAGAAGTGACCCTAAAGGGTTCAAAATAACTCAAGGGTCGAGAAATCTACAAATCGAATAATTAAGGCATGCAGAGCCCTTAGAAGTTCATAAGGCTTTTAGAAACTGTACTAAGGTCAAAATTACTTTTTCTACTTTTCATGTAAGGAGTAAAATATAACCGTAGTGTAGTTTCGTTTCAAAGTGGAATTAAAGGGTCAAAAACATTAAAACAATTTTTTTAGGCGTTAGCGTCCTAAACCCCTGGGAGGCTGCTAAGGGCCTCAAAGGGTTACTACAGAGTCAATTTTAATTTTTCATCAAGTGACAATTGGTAAGGGTCTTAAAACCATGTTGAAGAGTCTTTCGCTACTTTGCAAATATCCGTTTTTACTAAGGTTTATTTTCTCGGAGCCGTGTAACTGTTGAGGTTTGAGAGGGATTGGCGTTTGGGCTGTTGATGAGGGGCTTAGGGAAAGTTGCTTTCTCTGAAATTCTGCGAAGCTATTATGCTGATTGATTCAGCCTATTTTTGGGCCCATTTTCCTCTTGACTTTCTCCAAGGCTTAACTCCATTCACTTCCATGAATATTCGGGAAGTCTGGAGAAGATAAAAATGAAATATTTGGAAGCCTCTCTTCTGGAACGTCTCAAATGAAAAGGAGAGAAATAGGTGTTCCCAACTTCCTTTCTCCAGAATAGTCCAAGTCACAGAAAATGGAATTTCAGAGTTGTGCGCCTCAAGTGGAGAAAGTGGATGCAAATGGATGGGAAGATCATACGCCCTCACGCCTCAATTCTCCTTCAATCGATCCCATCATCTTCATTCTCTAATATTCCCAAATTTACTTTCACCACTTGTACTCTTTAAATCCTTTTTTACATTCACAAGAAAAAAAAATTGGCATTTCAAATTTTTTTTTTTGACATTTCAAAAAAACTACAAATCAGACCTAGTATCCGCCGAATTTTTATCATTTCCTTAGTTTGACGTGGAGAAAGTTTTCCGAGAGGAATTTCCAAGCATGCTTTCACCAGAGGGTTATATCAAACTCAGCATTTCTGCTTTACTACCCTTGTACATAGCATTTTTATGTAGTTTAATATCCTTGTACATAGCATTCTTTATGTAGGGAAGCAGAAAGAGAAAGTAAACGTGTTTATGGGATAAGTGCGAGTTAAAATTGAAATCAAGCCTTTAGCAAATGATGTTAATATTACGTTTAAGAGCTTGAGATATTTTTGCAGCATTTTTTCTAGAAAGCTGTCTATCTGTCCCGACTTTCTCTTTTTATATAAACGTAAAAAAACGAAATTTGGAAAAATTTGTAAAACTGAATTTGGAGCTGAAAAATCTCAAACAATTTTGGCTAGTTCTATTTAAATTTATTTAGGGATGAAAAGAGGTTGAGTAGATTTTTGTGCCAAATGGTATTACATTTACTTTTTGAACTTTGAAGCGTGTCAAGAGTGCCAAAGTGGGGAATTTCGTATAAAACAATTTACTTTTGTGTGCCAAAAGCTGTTTGGACGGCAAAATAGGCCCATTTGAGTGCTCACAAGCATTTGGTAAAAAAAAAACAGCGATTCGAGTGAAATATCTATTGCTCACTGGATATGAGCAGATTTGATTTGCATTAGCCAGCAAATATCCTAAAATTTATTTTCTCTTTTTTCGAATCTCTGCAGTCACAACTTCATGATTTACGCCTCCAAAAACTGCAATTAATGGTAATTTGCCTCTGAAAAAAAGATTACGAATTCCCATAACTCATTTCCAGGGAAGGGAGAAAGTAATTTGAAAATTAGTTGATGACCTGCACTTTCTCCTACTTTCTCCTGCTAAGAGCCCGGGAAATAAAAGTGAGTCTTAATTTCCTTTGGGTTTTCCTCATCATTAAGATTTTAAATAGTTTAGCTCACTTTAATGGCTTCGGCCGATTTGAATTACTTCATTTCGGCTCGAGCCGTTAGAGCAAATTAAAAGAAAATGAGCTCCGAAAAAAGAATGACTATTAAATTCAGAATGCTCATAAAGTGCAATTCTCAAGGCCTGTTTCGAAGGGCTCCTTGTGGGCAGGAGATAAGGGCCTCAAATAAAAAAAGAGGAAATGAAATGCAGGAGAAAGTTTTTGAAAAAAAAAGCGTAGGTGCCTTTCCATTAGCACCAAAAAAAGACGAGGAGAAAGCAAAGAGGGAATTGCAGGGCTGGGTAGCCTCTCTTTCACATTCGAAAAGTACAGGGAATTGCAGGGGCTACCCAAAATGAAGTAAAGGGAACTTTCAGGGCCGGGTGCCTTTTTGCAGAGCCCTGAAGAGAAAGTTGTTGGGATGCTGGAGCCTTCCATTTCGAAGTAATTTATGGTAATGTATAATGGACATGTTTATGTTGGCCCACTCTCCAATTCTGGAGAAAGTTCAGAAACGGTCGCCGTTGGCTGTTGACACGCTGGAAGTCGTCGTCCCAAATATTCACTTGGGAGAGGTCAATTTATTCCAAAAACTTAAAATTTTAGAATTCAACTTTTTAGAACAAGAGAAAGTAGGGAGAAATAAAATGTTCTTTTTTTTTCGTGCCTCAGAGCCAAAGAGGAGGAGAATTTTGAATGGAGATCATGCCTACTTTGCCCTCTTTTATTCAAATTCAATTCAAATCGAAAGAGGTTTTTCCCGCATTTTTTTTCCCGGAGAGCACTACCCAAAGTGAAAGTGGTGAAAGCAGAGGACGACAAGGCAAATTGGACGTTGTTACCTTTTCTTGCAAATCCAATTTGAGCTCCTCCGCATGTTGGCCCACTCTCCAATTCTGGAGAAAGTTCAGAAACGGTCGCCGTTGGCTGTTGACACGCTGGAAGTCGTCGTCCCAAATATTCACTTGGGAGAGGTCAATTTATTCCAAAAACTTATGAAAGCAGAGGACGACAAGGCAAATTGGACGTTGTTACCTTTTCTTGCAAATCCAATTTGAGCTCCTCCGCAGAGCCCTTCAACCCTCAAAAAACTTTTTGATCCGAACGAAAAAAAAAATGGTGGTTTTTCGAGTGGCCGAATTTTCACTTGAGCAAATACGAAAGTGAAAGTGATCGTTTCGAGGCCCTGTCATCTGATTGGCTGTTTAGGCCCATGACAGGGGCCCTTGGAGGAGGTGGGGATTAGCTGGCGGGAAAATGGAATTTGGGCCTCCTTCAATTGATCCAATTTGAAAAAGGGCCTCCCTTGTTTCCCGAAGAGATTTGGGAGACGGGAATTTTGTCGTCGTGAAACAATTTACAAATCAAAATCACATTATGCTCAGAACCTTCACTCAAGGGCCTCTCTTTGGTGGAGTGAAAGTTAGGCGAAGTGGAGAAAGTGTAGTTAGTGGAGAAAGTGGGTCCGGAAGGGAAGTAAGTGCAGGGCCCTTCCCTAAAGGAGAATTAATGTAAACAAGAAGCGGAAGCCCTTTATGCTCATCCGAAAGCATTCGAATTTCCCGCCGAATTCCAAATTTCCGTTCTACAGATCATCAGTTCCACTTTCGGGTCATTAGGCAAGGAATCAGGGCCGGAGCCTTCGTAAATACGATACATTACGCCCACTTGCTTTCACACAACAGCCCTCAATGTAACAGATTGTATTTGCCAAATCGACTCAAGTAATTTCCAAGGGCTATCAACCAAATCACCCATGTACACACTCCCTACACTGGAAACATTTACAACGTAAATCTACTTTTAGAACAGTTTTAGAACTTTTCTAAATTTTTACAAAAATTTGTACACTATTTTTCCAAAGATTTTATGTTTTTTTTTATTTGTCGATTTTATTATATTTACATATATAAACGTACTTTAAGCTGTGTGTGCGTTCTTCGAACAAAAACTCGCTTCCAATATTTAATTTTTTTGGAGGAAAAGGTATAAGAAATTGAATTTTAAGAAAAAAAATTCTTAAATGATCTAATTCCAAGATTGTTTGGCTTTAACATTAAGTGTCGAGATTTGCTTGCTTTATGCATTTTAACTTGAAACTAACATTCTGACTGATTTTCAAAACGGGGTGAAGTAACTATACTACAATTAAGTTGTTCAATATTTCAAACTCCTCTGCTCCAAAAACATACTTTCAGGAAACGTTCGGTTTCGGGATAAAAAATACGTTTTTACTCGGTAAAATTTGAAAAATGAGCAGTTTTAGCCTCTTCGAACTTATTTTTTCAAAATTTTGAAAAAAATCGATTCAAGTACGGAAGAGAAAGTTGTTGAGAATGTTTGGGAGAGCACTTTAAGTTTGGAATAACAACTTCTCCAATTTCACCTGTAAAAGCCAATTTGGAATTAACATAAGAGGAGCTCTTGGAGGTAAGTGAATTGAAAAAGTTTTGAGGACTCAATTTGGATTCATAATGTAAATCCCTCCTTGTCGTATTTTTGACAAGGGAAGGTTTACAACGTCAATTTTTGAAGGGTATCAAATAAGGGCTCCTGCCATGTGGATCCCAGGAAAAAGACACTTCAGGGCCTTTTGCCTCGGTGGATTTAGTGGGCGAGTGTGGCGCAGGGCTCCTCGAAGAAGGTATCAAAGGGACTTTGGAGAAATTCTTTGAAAGTTTGGACATGTGCTCAGGGCAGGGAAAGGCGAGATCCAATATAAGGATTTGGGGATTTAAAATTTCCCATTTTCAAAAGACCCTTATCTCCAAAGGGCCCAAATTTCCAAAAGATCACTTTACTCCAAGTCCTTGTCATTGCCAAGGATTATCCCAAAGAAAGAAGAAAAAAACTAATATTAAAAAAATTAATTATATACTTGCCTTGTCGCTCTGCTCTACACTCATAATACTCCGTATCTATCTACCTATCTACCTTCCTCGTAAACCGATAGTCACCTTCGGCGATATTACACATATCGTCGTATTTTAGATAATTTAGATATATTTCTAATTTCATATTATAATATCCAAAACGTATCAGGTATTAATTTAGGTTAAAAGCCGTTTAAGAAAAATCTGAATACGGCATATCTGCAGAGAAATTTAGGTTTATTTACTCAAAACACATTGAATTTTAATTTATGAAGTGAAAGATTGAAATTAGTTAAGAATTTGTTTTTTTACGGTTTTTTAAAACGGATTTTTTGGAAAACTGTTGAATTATAACCTAAATTGTTAATGTTTCTTTAAAACAGAAAAAGTAGCAAAGAGGCAAAAGTAGCAGTTTAAGAAAATAAGTTGCCGCAAACCTAAATCACACGCTTTCCTGTTTAACCTAAGTAACCTCATAACCTCAAAGGAAAATGTACCTCTAATTAGCGGTAACTACGCAAAGGGCGTTTCGTTTCTGGCACTCTTCCGCATGCACCGTTTCTTCTGAAAGCCTCTGTACTTCTCTGCACTTTCTCCTTCCGGATGAGAAAATTTCCGTTATTTTGCGAGACTTTCTCCTTGCTTTTTTTTTACCTCCTTGTGGAGCCCAGGGGGCTTTTGGATTCTTCTTTGCCGCACATTCCTCTAAACTTTCTCTTCAACTTTCCCTTTCTGCAAAAGTGCTTTCCAAATTCAGAACAAAGGTTGTGAAGCATAGTGTTGGGCTTAAATCATTAGTTTTCTTCTCTCCGAGGCAAAATTTGGAGACAGTGCGGTGGGAGGCTGGGGAAGGAAAATGGCGGCGCAGAATTGGAATTGAAGAGAGGCAGAAGTTTATGCAGGAGCGTTATCTCCGCCACCTTTTTCCTTCCTGCCAAGAATTCATATGCGCCGCACCGCGGCGGAACGTGGCTAAAATGGTGAAGAATAAAAAGAAAGTGATAGGGCAGCCAGGGCCCATTGTGTTCTCCTCCCGGCTATCAACACACTCGATTCTAATGATGATGGCATTACACCTCTGGAATGCTGGAGAAAGCCAGAGAACGCCCCACCGCCCCACCGCCGCCCCACCGCGTTAAAAAGGAAACTCCAGCATAACACACAACTCCATTGTTCTCAAATTCAAAATTTTGAACAGTATAGTTCTAAAGGAAAGCCATTCAAACTCTACCTAATCCCTTCCTATAAAATATTCCAAAAAGCCAAACAAGCCCGTCCTAGCACAGGCAGATTTTTACTGTAATCCCGAACTTTCTCTCTTTTCTCGCTCTGCAAAAAACGAAAAATTTGAAACTAAAAATTTAAATTTCTGCTTTTTTTTTATAGGACAAAAGGAAAAGTTGTAAGTAGCGATGTCTCTTTATGGTCTGTCAATTCAAATGCGTTGAGATTTTTTTTTGTGCATGTTTGAGAGCAAACAAAAAATGAGGAAAGAGAAAAGAAAAGAGAAAGTTGTGTGCTCTTCGATCTGTACAGAGTGGCTGCAGTTTTTCTGGTTGGAGAAAGTTTTGGGTGGGTGAAAGCAGCCTTTTTTAGTTATTTTCCGTGGCTAAGAAGCTACTGTCATAAAAGTTTGATGCAATGTCTCTTTGCATTCATGCTCCTCGAAAGAAGAGCCTTAATCTTCCTTTCATTCCAAGTAGGTCTCATTTTTTACGATTCAGACACAACAAATAGGCCCATCTCCCTTTCTAACTCCCTCTCAACTTTCTCTTTTATGAAATGTAAATTTTATTTGTCCAACAAGAAGAGGTGGCCAAATTTAAGAGCTTGAGCTTAAGAGCTCCGCAGAAGCCCGCATGCCCTCAGCAAATGCTTTCTCCGCAAAATGGAAACTGTTCTTTACAATGAAATGTAATTGAAGACATCAAAATAGAGCTCTAGGATTTTGAAATCCAGAAATGTAGCTATTTTAAATCTAGCATTTTTTAAATCTTGTTTTTTCTAGTATCTTTTTTTTTCAAAATTTACATTTTAAAAATTATCTTGACAATTTTTTTAGCAGCGCATTATCTACAAAGTGTCCTCGATACTACACAACCTACAAAAACCAACTTTCACTTTCATCCAAATAAGAAAGCACAAGGCTGCAAGTTCTGGAAAAGTGAAAGTTTACAAGTTCAACCTGTTTTTAATTTCTAGAAAGTTAATATTTTGACAACTGTGATAGCGTATAGCTTGTGTTTCTAGTTTTAGGTTCTAGTTTTAAGGTTTAGGGTTTGGGTTTTCAAGGTTGGCACAATTTAGGTTGTCGCTAAATTTAGGTTAAGTTGTACAATGTAAGGTTACAGCCTAGAATCAGGTTTAGGTATGATGAGACACTTAGAGTCGTGCTCCGCCAACTTGATCGTAAAAGTGTAATGAAGTTAATGTCGTTTAAAAGTGAAAGTAGGGAATTAGGCTAAATGACAAGGGTACGAGTGGGCTTGTGGAGGCCCATTTCTGGGCCGCTCAGCTCAAGAGCAACATTAGGCCCGCCAAAAGTGTTTGTTGAGATTTCTTGGGTTGAGTTTTGTTGGGTTAAGGGAACGTAAGGGCTCCTCGAGAGGCCCTGGATGACTGGGAAGGGAGAGGAAGCTTCTTGAATTAAATATTCATCTTACTTTCACTTTTAGAGTACATTTACGAAGGACCGGGGCCCTTCTGCGGCTTCAAAACAGAATTGCAAAGCAAAATTTTCTCTTTTCACTTTCACTTTCCCTTTCTTGAGCTCAAATTTATCAAATTTAGCTGTCACTACGTCGGTCGTTTCTGCTGATTTTACGCTTTCTCTCCCAATATTAATGACTCTAATTTTGCTGATTTTCATATTTCTTCTTAACTAATGCTTAATTGACACTTTAATTGTGTTCTGGAAACTCAAAAGCTCAAGTTTAATTTGTCAGGATTTCTACATAAGCTCACGTTTCAGCAACGCATAGTAAAACGTTTTTTTCCTAATGTGGAACGAGATTCCGAGTTGTAAAAAAAAACGGATTTTAATTGAGGTTAAGTATTAACTTAAATTAGCTTATAATTAACATAATTTGTTATGCTCGTCTGTTCTCTTATTTTTTTAATTTGA